>JXCR01145880.1:7639-21593 GCA_002079205.1 Phalaenopsis hybrid cultivar
TTTTAAGGACTCGCCAAGATATGACATAGGGTTAGGAAAACTATCAAAACTTTATTTTTCCTACTCTTCATAAATGCCTTCACATGCATTTTTAAGTTTCAGGTGGTGGAACGAGAAGACTCGCCATGTACGCTTTTACAGTTTATAGTACCGTCTTCCTTCTCCCTTTTCCTTACATGTTTCATGCTTGTGTTTACCTACATAAACTTGCATGTTAACCATAACCATAACCAAAACCCAAAATTAAAAATCAACCAAGATAAAATTCACCGCCATGACATTCAAAATATAAAACAACTCAAAATTTAATCACTAACATCACACAAAACCACAACTTCAATTAAATTAAGATGTCTCTATCGGATGATCGGGAATCCCTCGGAGGAGGTAAACTATGGTTGCTAACGAGGCTTTCCACGGTTTAAATGAAATTATGGAACTCATTAAGTTGGGTTTGATAAGTTCATTTGGACTAAGTGAATCGAATAGAAAATAGTGATGCCGGAATGAGGGAACCATAGGATCCTAACCGGTGTCACTCTAATCAACTTTAATATGCCCTTATAAAATTTAAAGAACTTAAAACATAGGGCCACCTGATTTGATATTATAACTTGACAAACTATATAACTCAAACTCGTCGCGGCAGGAGCTTGGTGCTAGCATGGTGGGCAGCACCGCCATCTTCAACAGCAGAACCTTTCTTCCCCAGCTAAACCAATCTTCCTTCCTTAGACCTAAACCACAAAACCATAGGACTTCGAGGTTGCTTGCTTATGCAACGTAAATCCTCACCTTATCTTTAGGCCTTTGCATAGCCCTGCTATACAATATAAGCCCTAACTCGTCTTAGGACTCCGAGGTTGTCGTTTGTCACGACCTAAATCCTCACATCTTCCAGGCTATTTGTATGATCATTTCACACGAATGTAAGCCCTAAATAATAAAATTGGCAGGATGAAGCATTTAAATATTTCTCGTCAAAACTGAAGTCAAGCATTAGGATAGCTTGGGAAGTCACCGAGGTTCTCCTCTGGATCCATGACAACCCTTACTTCTTATTCCTTTGGCTTCTACAATAAAATGTTCCAAATTTAAACCAATCTTTTTTCACACTTCTATGTCTGACTTTCGTTGAAGATTCCTACTCTTTGAAATTCCTTGAAGATAATATTTCCTGATTTTTAGCGAGAGTCATCTTAGGTGACTTTGGTCATTTAGGATGTAATTAACTATAGGGGCTTCCCCTTATAGGAAGCATGTCCGAACCCAGCTTATTATAAACCCTACTTAATACTTTATATTAAATAGGGGAACTTATCGGAAAATACAAAGGTTTCGCAGACCAAACGGACGTCATACATTCCTTAGTTTATTTGATCGAGCCTCATCCTCAAGTCTTGTGTTTATCCTTCGGGATAGATACAAGATTTGAGGTACAGTGCTCTTTCATTTTAAACTATGAAAACTATGGGGTCAGTTTGATTTCATACTTCAACGTCCTTTGGAAGTGGGCGACGGGATTTCGATTCCGGCGACCGACAGCTTCTTACGGGCAACCCCACAAACCATCCCCGAAATAAGCCGACAGCTTCTGGCGACTCCGCTGGGGACAAGCTTTTCTCTCCATACAAATAAAAAAAATATTATTTTCACACATCGGTAATATGTCCATGTCCCTCTTGGACCAAGTTACCCTTCTTCCGTTAGCATACTTTACCCAATTCTTTCTTGGGAAAGTACAGCTAATTCCTTGGACTTCAGGACTAGCTGTTAAACCATCTTTGAACAGAGGGGTTCAGAAGGCCATTAAGGACTCTTTAAATTTTTATGTGGGGTCGGACCCCCAATAGGTGTGTTGGTGGATTAACTCCACCTGGCCATTTTTCTGCCACTAATTGGGTCCCGCGCTGGGTCCTAAACTTTCTCACAACTCCTTTTCACATTTGTTTTGCTGCTTCGCAAATTAAACCAAACCTTGTTGTGCTGCTCGCCACTTCAAAATATTAATAAATTTTATACCCTTTTAAATAAAGATGTTAAAATTACCTGTAAATTAAGACCCGCCCGGTCTACAGATTAACCTCAACTTCAGTGCTTGCACTTAAGATTACAAGATTTTTGGCCATATAGTTAACCCTAAAACTTTTTGTTTTAAAGCCTGCTGCGATGGCTTAGCCAACGCTGACCTTTTCTTGCAACCTGCCGACGGACCGCAACTCTCGTAACGTCGCTCCCACCATCAAGTTCGGAGCCAGATTTGAAGACCTCGAGGTTATCCTCGGGAAAGCCCCATTCGTGGTAATGAAGATCGTTGCCCCGGAAGTTCAAGAGCCGTCTGCAGAATTCAGTTTGAACTGCCTTCAAGACTTCCCTGCCGGTAAGAAGGTTAAAGCTATTGCCGTCGTGACACCCGCCAAACCTGCTATCCCCGCTGCTTCTATGGGGAAGGAAGTGATGATTGTCGAAGATTCAGCTGAAGGATTAACTGTTCTGCCACCCGTGTTTGAAATCGGGTCAAGCTCAAGGACTGTACCACTGACCCGAACTCAAAGGAGGATCCGAAATAGGAGAATTCAGAGGGCCATCAAAGTCCGCTCCTGAAAAACACACCTGATGAGGAGGAGCCTCATCAAGTTGAAGAGGTATTACCAGAAATTTACCCACTCCTGCATGGAAGTAGATTCCATCCTCTGATAGATACTGATGGATATGAGAGTATCCGGAAGATTGTTGTTGCATTCCCATCACCTAATGGATATGGTGAGGAGGGAAAGAAATTCAGCCCCATCACCCGAGTTAGTGCAGTCTTCAGAAGGCTTGCTATTAAAGAAGTATGTTCTATTAGTAAATTACTTAAACGAGTGGGACATGCAATTTCCCCTCATATGAAGAATGAAATTTTGAAGGATATTAAGTTTGCTAGAAAATATTGTAGGTCGACTATAGAGTCACCCACCCGTGTTCCCTTCTGGCTTCGTTTGGGAAACTGAGTCGATACTGCTATGGTCACCACCGATCATACCACCACCAGGACCTTAGGTCGCCGGCCGATTAAGTCAAGACTGGGTCCGAGAGGTTTACCCATTATTCTTGCAGTCATGGAAAGAAAGACAAGATGATTACCTGACACTATAGCCGGTCTACACCACGGGGAGCATACCTTCCCTCAACATAGCGATGTCTCTACTGAGACGACCCGTCCTGAGGCATCATCGTCAAAAAGGAAGAAGGTATGGGTACCTAAGGTCACTGCACCGATATAGTTCAGTCAACCTGCAAGATAGGAAGTAAAACCAGTGCCTGAAATATCTGCATCGTCGCGACAATAGCCAGTGAGATGGAGGAACAAGTTGGGGATTTCCATCAGGGTCCTCCAGATCTTAAAGCAATCAAGGAATCGATAATTGAAGAAAAAGTCAGAAACTCAGGATTGAGATTTCTGAGTTAGCTCGAGAACACGGAGTTTCCGTCAATAGTGACGATGAGGACTTTGATTACAATGATTACTTGGAGGAAGATTTCATGGATGTCCATGTGATTGAAACGAGAGCTACCACATCTGCGCGCGAGGCTCAACCTCACACTGAAGAGAACGCCGTAGATGAGCTGCGTAGGGTTATCCTCCTCAGGGATGAGCAAGTTGTTCTACTGGAGAAAAAAAATAGAATAAATGACTGCAGCTATGACCGCCATGGCCACCATTCAGGGCCAATCACAAGCACCAAGGTTGGCTTCTCCAGAAATTAACCAGCCAGAAATCATACACATCGCAGATGAAAGAAGGAAGGCTACTTTGACAAACAAAGAAGAACAAACGAAGAAGGATTCTCCATCAAGTGCCATGCCAGAAAAAGAGTTCAAGCAAATGGTTGAACAAGTGTTGGATGCCTTAGCTCAGTCCAAGGGCGGTGCATCAATTTTAAAGGGTAAGCCTTACCCGGACGAGTTTGATGTCGTGCCTTTCCCCAAGGTCTTTGTAACCCCAAACTTTAATATATTCGATGGGACAGGAAATCCTAGACAACACATAGCACATTTTCGAGCCAATTGTGGAAACACAAGGAATAGCAAAGCTTTACTCTGTCAACAGTTCGTTAGCAGCTTGTCAGGGATTGCTTTCGACTGGTACGTTAACTTGCCCAACGGGTTAGTTAAAACATTTTCTGAGCTGGAATAGTTATTTGTGAAAAGATTTGCTGGGGCGCAGCATCATGTGTCTATTGGAGAACTCATGATGGAGANTAGTCGGGACCAAAAATGAAAATGAAGATTAAAAAACTCAGATATTATTGGCCAACAATGATGTCCAATTGCATGGATACGGTCAGAAGATGTCACCAATGCCAGGTGCATGGGGTGGTCTTACAGCAGCCTCCAAATGTGCTACACCCAACTGTTGCCTCGTGGCCATTCGAGTGTTGGGGCACAGACATAATAGGTTTGATAGACCCTTCATCTTCTAAAGGACACAAATTCATACTTGCCGCTACAGATTACTTCTCCAAATAGGCAAAAGCAGTACCGTTATGTGAGGTTACAGCACAACACGTCTTTCAATTTTTTAAAAGCCAAATCGTCTACCGTTTCGGAGTACCGCGAAGAATAATCTCTGACAATGGGACAACTTTTACAAGAACAAAGATCAACAATTATGTCAGAAGACATGGGATAGATTGGAGATACTCTACAATTTACTATCCTAGAGCAAATGGTCTGGGCTGCTTCAACAAGACACTGGTATAAATTTTGAAAAAAACACTGGATGAAAATAAAAGGGATCGGCATAACAAATTGTTAGAAGCCTTGTGGGCCTACCGGACGACTTTCAGGACTCCCACTTAGTGTACACCTTATATGCTCGTGTNGGTTACCATACGAGCAGATATTACAAATGGAATTTCCCAGTGCGCAGCGCTGGGAAATGTACTTTGATGGTACCTCGTCAGCTAGGAAAGACAAGGGATCAGACACAGTTATACCAGGCAAGGCAGGGATCAGTTTGATCTTTATCACGCCGGATAAGGGTATGTTGAGGTTTTGGTTTGATCTTTGTTACGCCAGATAAGAGTATGTTGAGGTTTTCGTACCACCTGACGGAGCCATGTACCAACAATGACAAGAATATGAAGCCTTAATCACCGGATTGGAATTGGCAATTTCGATGGATATAAAGAACATTGTCTTAATCACCGGATTGGAGTTGGCGATTTCAATGGATATAACGAACATTGTCATTTATGGTGCCTCTCAACTATCGGATGGAGTTGGCGATTTCAATGGATATAACAAACATTGCCATTTACAGTCTCTCAACTTGTCATCCAGCAAGTCGCCGGACAATACATAATTCTAAAACCAAGATTAGCAGAATACCATCTGTACACGATGAAGCTCTTGGAGCAGATTCCTGAGGTGACGTTCTACCGGATTCCTCGAGTAGATAATGCTCATGCCGACACTTTAGCAAAACTCATTAACGAAATGGTGTGTCCCCCGGAGAATTCCATCGAAGTCACGGTGCAAGGAAGACGAGTCTTGTCTTGAAGCGACTTCAAAACTCTACACAAACTTGGAAAATAAGAAACCGTGAATACAATCACAGACATCAACAAAGATTGGCGCAAGCCATTAATAGAATATTTGCATACTGGAAAGCTGCCAGAAGACAAGNAGAGGATCGTACAAATTAGATTACAACGTGCTACCTCATCTTAGGAAGTTGCCTGTCCGACTAAGAATCTACGATGCTCTGATCCTGTCAAAGGAGATGAGAGAATCTCTGGTTACAGCTTTGCTAGATCCAGAAATTTGCTTAGCTCAGTTGGCTAGCACATCCTCAAATGAAGTTTGCTCGCTGAGAGAACAGTCAGGGGTAACCTTTATAGACAAACACTTGCTGCTCGGTACCGCCGACCACAACCGTCCGCTCTACATCTCTGTCAACATTGGCATATTTGTGTTATCCAAAGTTTTAGTGGATCCTGGAGCATCTCTTAACTTGATGAGTCTACAGAAGTTAGCATATTTGGACTTCGACGTTCAGGAGCTCATCCCCGATAAGATGATGTTAAGAGGATTTAACCAAAAGGAAGAAAGAGCCCTTGGATCAATTTCATCACTTATGAAGGTTGGAGAACTTGTAACAACTGCTAAATTTCATATCATCGACGCCGAGACTTCTTTTAACGCTCTATTGGGTCGACCGTGGATTCATGAGCATAACATGGTTCCATCATCCCTCCAAGTACCGCAAAGATGGTCAAGAAAATTGCATCAAGGGAGATCTACAACCATTTTCAGTGCATCTTTAACGCTCTATTAGGTCGACCATGGATTCATGAGCATAATATGGTTCCATCATCCCTACACCAGTGCATTAAATAACCACAAAGATGGTCAAGAAAATTACATCAAGGGAGACCTACAACCATTTTCAGTGCATGAAGTTGGTATCCATGAAGATGTAGCCTACTATGTGCCTCACCTGTAGCCGTTTTAGTGCATGAAGGTTGTATCCATGAAGATGCTGCCTACTACGCGCCTCCAAAGAAGACTGTCTTCTCGCGTGAGAATCACAAAGATGGTCAAGAAAATTGCATCAAGGGAGATCTACAACCATTTTTAGTGCATGAAGTTGGTATCCACGAAGACGCTGCCTACTATGCGCCTCCAAAGAAGACTGTCTTCTCGCGTGAAATTTTGACACACAAAGATAAAGATTCAGAGAGAATCACAAAAAGAAGGCCATACAACTCTGCTTCAAAAACCTTCTACCACTCCCGTACATCGAGTTGGTGGAGGTTCTTCTAGTTCATGCACTCGAGGTTGAGGCTGGGGACGTGGACGAGGAAAGATCAATTTAAATGTTGAACAGACTATGCCAACTATCAACATTAGTGATGAAGACAGTTCTGAAGATGAAGTAATAATGACAAAACAGAAGAAACCTCAGTACGAGATATCCCTAGAAGATAGAGAGAGGAATGAATATGAAACAATGTACAATTGGATAAACCATAATGTGGATACTATGACCCTCACTCTGATTCACCCTCAAAAGATTGAGAGTTTAGAGGTCAAGGAAGTCTGTAGTGTTGGTCAAAGCCGATCAAATTTTACCGCGCTTCTACCTCTACTGAGCTTGAAAAACATGTAAATTTAGTGTTAGTTCAAAGCTGATCAAATTTTACCGCGCTTCTACCTCTACTGAGCTTGAAAAACATGTAAATTTGGATGTTGATTCTAATTAATTAATGGAAATGCCTTTTGTTTACTTCTCGCCTTGTGTTCAAAAGTTAATTCAACAGGGACACTTACCAAAACAACTATCTTTTGGTTACTTCTCGCCTTGTGTTCAAAAGTTAATTCAACAGGGACACTTACCAAAACACCTTGTGTTCAGAAGTTAATTTAACAAGGACACTTACCAAAACAAATGCCAAAAGATAAATTTCAACTTCTTAAAAAATTATGGCATGTTTAAAAGTTAATTCAACAGGGAAATTTACCAAAACAAATGTCAAAAGATAAATTTCAACTTTTTGAAAAATTGTGGAATATTAAAAGACGGGCTCCCAATTCAAAAGAAGGTATCGGATTTGGTACAATTGGACCAGTCGATGATTCTGAATTTTGCATGGTTGTTACTAGTGAGTCAGAAGAGGATTGTCTCGATATAGAGGATGACTCTACTGATCAACCAATAGAAGATGCTCCTCCAAAATTTGAGGAAAAAATTAAATCCACTATCGATGAATTGAAAGAGATTACCCTCGGGACTGAAGAACGACTCCAGCCTACATTTATAAGTTCTCTACTTGATGATAACGAGCCTGTAGAACTGGCCAAATTACTAGCAGAGTTCAAAGATTGCTTTGCATGGAGCTACGACAAAATACCAGGGTTGTCAGCAGAGGTTGCAGTCCATAAACTTGGGGTGGACAAGAATGTAACCCCAGTAAAACAAGCCTAAGAGAATGCGCCTCGAAATAGAACAACAAGTCATCGCCGAGGTGAAGAAATTGATAGACGCCAATTTCATTAAAGAAGAGAAGTACCCCACGTGGTTAGCCAATATTGTACCGGTTAAAATGAAAAATGGACAGATCCGCATTTGTGTTGACTTCAGAGATTTGAACAAGGCATGTCCAAAAGATGAGTTTCCACTACCTATACCAGAAATGATGGTGGAGGCTTCAACACATGAGATTTTCTCCTTCATGGACGGATAGTTAGGGTATAACCAAATCAAGATGGCTCTCGAGGATGCAGCGTTTACAGCTTTCATAACACTGATTGGAATCTTCTGCTACACAGTGATGCCGTTCGGCCTAAAAAATGCCGGAGCAACATATCAGCGTGCAATGATGAAGATTTTTGACGACCTCATACACAATCAAGTAGAATGCTACGTGGATGATCTGGTCATCAAAAGTAAATGGAAAATAGACCATTTGTACGATTTAAGGATTGTGTTTGAACGGTTGCGACAATATGACCTTAAAATGAATCCCTTAAAGCGCACTTTCGGTGTCACCTCTGGGAGATTTTTAGGATTCGTTGTCCGTCATCGAGTAATCTAGATCCAGATAAGATTAAAGCTATCTTAGAAATGCCTCCCCCTAAAACCTTGAAGCAGTTACGTTCTGGATAAGATTAAAGCTATCTTGGAAATGCCTCCCCCTAAAATCTTGAAACAGCTACGTTCCTTTTAGGGGAAGTTGGCATATCTGAGATGTTTTATTTCTAAACTCTCAGATAGGTGTCAGCCTTTCTCAGCATTAATTAAAAAGGACGCCAAATTTATTTGGGAAGAAAAATGCCAGCAGGACTTTGAGAACGTTAAACAATATTTAATGACACCTCATGTTTTGGCAGCCCCTATACCAGGAAAATCGTTGATACTTTATACCGCGACTTTGGATGACTCTCTTGGAGCCCTCTTAGCCCAAGTCAATGAGGAGGGAAAAGAAAATGCTCTCTACTACTTGAGTCATCGTCTGATACCGACGGAGGTAAGGTATCTACCTATTGAGAAGAATTATCTGACATTCATTTTCCCTGCTCAAAAGCTTAGACATTACATGCTTTCTCATAAGATCGCCCTAATTTTGAAAGTTAATCCATTGCAATATTTGATGACCCGACCAACACTCTACGGACGTTTAGCAAGATGGTCAATNATTCCGAGGTGAAAGTCCCATGTTACTAATAAATGGACGATACCTGAAAGCCTATTACGCAGCCTGATATTGCCTGCCTCCGCTTGCCCTTGCTTGCTTTGAAACTTTGAAACTTTGATTATTTTAGGGTTATCTATATGGCCATATGTCTACGACCGGGTCCAAATTTTGTAATTAATCTCATATAATGAAAATTTTGAAAAAATATTTTAAACTTCAAATTTTCTCCTTTCCACTTTTGAGTATAATGTTCCACAAAAATGTTTTTAGCTTTTACCAAATTCTCTTTTCTACCTTTGGAATTAAAAAATTCCATTAAATTAAAACAAAACTCACACATAAAATGAGTAATCCTTTACACCAAAACAAATTTCTTTTGAAAATCAACCAATTGAAATTAACACTTTAAAAACAAATTTTAAAAAATTAAATTGTCATAAAAACAATAACAAAATAAAACAAACCTATTGAGTGGATACTTCCGTTTTTGGAATTTCCTACGCTTTGTGCGCGCAGCACAACCGTTGTTATCTACACTAACTCTCTACACATCCCCGCGGAATTTCACATTCTGCACAAAATCTCACAAAGTTTCACAATTTTTTTTTCTCACCAATGTCAATTTTCATAAATTCTACTAGTTTCCCACGAATTTGAAACACGAAATTCAAAAGTTTGAGGATTCACATCCGATTCCGCATTGCTTTAGGAGCCCATCCTATTGCAATCTTTCAAATCAAAATTCTAGAGGTTTGAGATTCACAATCGATTCCGCGTTGCTTTAGGAGCCCATCCCTTTTGAATCAAATTCAACGATATTCTTGAGGTTGAGCAAATAAGCCCTTCGATTAATTCAAGACATCCTATTCTCACTTTTGAATCAGTCCTACATAACTGATTCATTACATTCGAGGTCGGTCCTTACATTCTGACACACTCTTTTGAGAATTGACCCACATTTCAATTCTCACTTTTGAATCAGTCATAGATTTCTGATTCTTTACATTTGCGGTCGGTCCTTACATTTCGACACTTTTTTTCTTAGAATTGACCTACATTTCAATTCTCATTTCCGAATCAGTCCTACATTTCCGATTCTCTACGTTTAAGGTCAGTCCTTACATTTCGACACTTTCTTTTGAGAATTCACCTACATTTCAATTCTCATTTCTGAATCAGTCCTACATTTCTGATTCTCTACGTTTGAGGTAGGTCCTTACATTCCGACACTATCTTTTGAGAATTGACCTACATTTCAATTCTCATTTCCGAATCAATTCTATATTTCTGATTCTCTACGTTTGAGGTCGGTCCTTACATTTCGACACTTTCTTTTGAGAATTGACCTACATTTCAATTCTCATTTCCGAATCAGTCCTCCGTTTCTGAATCATTACGTTTGAGGTCGGTCCTTACATTCCGACACTTTATTTTGAGAATTGACCTACATTTCAATTCTCATTTCCGAATCAGTCCTACATTTCTGATTCTCTATGTTTGAGGTCGGTTCTTACGTTCCGACACTTTCTTTTGAGAATTGACCCACATTTCAATTCTCATTTCCAAATCAGTCCTACTTTCTGATTCTCTACGTTTGAGGTCGGTCCTTACATTCCGACACTTTCTTTTGAGAATTGACCTACATTTCAATTCTCAGTTCCAAATCAGTCCTACATTTCTGATTCTCTACGTTTGAGGTCGGTCCTCACATTCCGACATTTTATTTTGAGAATTGACCTACATTTCAATTCTCATTTTTGAATCAGTCCAACATTTCTGATTCTCTACGTTTGAGTTCATTCCTTACATTCCGACACTTTCTTTTGAGAATTCAACAACATTTCAATTCTCATTTTTGAATCAGTCATAAATTTCTAATTCTTTACGTTTGAGGTCGGTCCTTACATTCCGACACTTTCTTTTGAGAATTGACCTACATTTCAAGTATCATTTCTGAATGAGTCCCACATTTCTGATTCATTACATTTGAGGTCAGTCCTTACATTCCGACACTTTCTTTTGAGAATTGAACTACATTTCAATTCTCATTTTTGAGTCAGTCCTACATTTCTAATTCTTTACATTTGAGGTCGGTCCTTACATTCTGACACTTTCTTTTAAAAATTGGCCTACATTTCAATTCTCATTTCCGAATCAGTCCTAAATTTCTAATTCTTTACGTTTGAGGTCGGTCCTTACANCACATTTCTAATCCTTTACGTTTGAGGTCGGTCCCTACATTCTGACACTTTCTTTTGAGAATTTACCAACATTTCAATTTTAAATTTTGAACCAGTCCCACATTTCTGATTCATTATCTTTGAGGTCGGTCCTTACATTCCGACACTTTCTTTTGAGAATTGACTTACATTTTAATTCTCATTTCTGAATCAGTCCTAAATTTCTAATTCTTTACGTTTGAGGTCGGTCCTTACATTCCGACACTTTCTTTTGAGAACTGGCCTACATTTCAATTCTCATTTATGAATCAGTCCCACATTTCTAATTTATTACATTTGAGGTCGGTCCGTACATTCCGACACTTTCTTCGAGAATTGACCAACATTTCAATTCTCATTTCTGAATCAATCCTAACTTTCTAATTCTTCACGTTTGAGGTCGGTCCTTACATTCCGACACTTTCTTTTGAGAATTGACCTACATTTCAATTCTCATTTCTGAATCAGTCCCACATTTCTGATTCATTACAATTGAGGTCGGTCCTTACATTTCGACACTTTCTTTTGAGAATTGACCTACATTTCAATTATCATTTCTGAATCAGTCCTAAATTTTTGATTCTTTACATTGGGGGTCGGTCCTTACAATCCGACATTTTCTTCTGAGAATTGATCTACATTTCAATTCTCATTTCTGAATCAGTCCCACATCTCTGGTTCTTTACGTTTGAGGTCGGTCCTTACATTCCGACATTCTCTTTTGAGAATTGACCTACATTTCAATTCTCATTTCTGAATCAGTCCTACATTTCTAATTCTTTACATTTGATGTCGGTCCTTACATTCCGACACCCTTTTTTGAGAATTGACCCACATTTCAAGTCTCACTTTTGAATCAGTCGTACATTTCTCATTCTCTACGTTTGAGGTCGGTGCTTACATTCCGACACTTTCTTTTGAGAATTGACCTACATTTCAATTCTCATTTTTGAATCAGCACGTCTCTGATTCATTACATTTGAGGTCGGCCCTTACATTTCGACACTTTCTTTTGTGAATTGACCTACATTTCAGTTCTCATTTCTGAATCAGACCCACGTCTCTGATTCCTTACATTTGAGGTCGGTCCTTACATTCCGACACTTTCTTTTGAGAATTGACCTACATTTCAATTCTCATTTCTGGAGCAGTCCTACATTTCTAATTCTCGACGTTTGAGGTCGGTCTTTACATTCTGACACTTTCATTTGAGAATTGACCTACATTTCAATTCTCATTTCTGAATCAGTCCTACATTTCTTGTTCTTTACATTTGAGGTCGGTTCTTACATTTCGACACCCTCTTTTGAGAATTGACCCACATTTCAATTCTCAATTTTGAATCAGTCATACATTTCTGATTCTCTAAATTTGAGGTCGGTCCTTATATTTTGACACTTTCTTTTGAGAATTGACCTAAATTTCAATTCTCATTTCTAAATCAGTCCCACATCTCTAATTCATTATGTTTGAGGTCGGTCCTTACATTCTGACACTTTCTTTTGAGAATTAATCTACATTTAAATTCCCATTTCTGAATCAGTCCCACGTCTCTGATTCATTACTTTTGAGGTTTTTCCTTCCATTCCGACACTTTCTTTTGAGAATTGACATACATTTCAATTCTCATTTTTGAATCAGTCCCACGTCTCTGATTCATTACATTTGAGGTCGGTCCTTACATTCCGACACTTTCTTTTAAGAATTTACCAACATTTCAATTCTCATTTCTGAATCAGTCCTACATATCTAATTCTTTACATTTGAGGTCGTTCCTTACATTCCGACACTTTCTTTTGAGAATTGACCTACAGTTCAATTCCCATTTCTGAATCAGTCCCACGACTGTAATTCATTACATTTATGTCGGTCCTTAGATTCAGACACTTTCTTTTGAGAGTTGACCTACATTTCAATTCTCATTTCTGAATAAGTCCCACGTCTCTGATTCATTACATTTGAGGTCGGTCCTTACATTCTGACACTTTCTTTTGAGAATTGACCTACATTTCAATTCCCGTTTCTGAATCAGTCCCATGTCTCTGATTCATTACATTTGAGGTCGGTCCTTACATTCCGAGACTTTCTTTTGAGAATTGACCTACATTTCAATTCTCATTTCTGAATCAGTCCTAGATTTCTTGTTCTCTACGTTTGAGGTCGGACGTTACATTCCGACACTTTCTTTTGAGAATTGACCTACATTTCAATTCTCATTTCCGAATCAGTCCTAAATTTCTGATTCATTACATTTGAGGTCGGTCATTACTTTCTGATACTTTCTTTTGAGAATTGACCTACATTTCAATTTTCATTTCCGAATCAGTCCTACATATCTAATTCTTTACATTTGAGGTCGGTCCTTCCATTCCGACACTTTCTTTTGAGAATTGACCTACAGTTCAATTCCCATTTCTGAATCAGTCCCACGTCTCTGATTCATTACATTAAGGTCAATCCTTACATTTAGACACTTTCTTTTGAGAATTGACCTACATTTCAATTCTCATTTCTGAATCAGTCTCACATTTCTGATTCATTACATTTGAG
>JXCR01145880.1:61504-78928 GCA_002079205.1 Phalaenopsis hybrid cultivar
ATCCGCTTCTAACATGCATCACAAAATCCTAAACATGAATTCTACTCATTACAAAAGAAAAGTAAAATGAAAACAATGACATAATCTTCTTATGCCACTATTTCCAAAGAAGAAGAAAGAGTAAGAGAAGCCCATCACAAAGCATCAAGAAAACACAACGAAAATTTCATTTAACAAAAGCAAATCCACTAGATAAGTGTTTACAAAAATCAAAAGATAATGAAGAACACAATACTTAACTTTTTCCCTTTGAAAGAAAGACGAATATCTCTCCCACAAAGTCTCCCGCGATCCATGCAATGCTAGAACATCTCCTTACAAATTCTCTCAAAATCTCCTCTCCAATCTCTTGGTACAAAACTACATTTATACTCCTATTTTAAGAACCCTAAACTTTCTTCACACTTTTCCTAACATTCCTCTAATAAAAAACCCTAAAAATTGCCACTTTTTTAACCTAAATTCGTTCTTTTAAAGTGTAGGGATGAAGTTTGAAGAGTTTCCACAATAATCCTTTCAAAAAGCGTCCAAATACGTTGAATTTCGGCCCATAACCGTCAAAAGTCGGTCCATAGTCGTCCCGGGCACCGTCGGTGGGCTCGAGGGCGCCGTCGGTGAGCTTTTGTGTCAATTTTCAGTCTTCTTGGGTAAAGCTCGCCGTCGGCGAGCAGACTACGCAGCTCCACCGTTCGCTCTGTTTGGCTCCATTTTAGCTTCGTTTCACCCCATTTCAGTTGTGTTGTGTTTTCAACAGATATCGTATAAAATAATCATGAAAACAACATTCCTTTAAAGTGTAATCTCAATAAAAAATATGCAAGAAGTGTAAAAGAGATTAAGCATCGAAAGACTTATTGAAAGGTGACAAGATAAAATTTCATGTCTTGCTCATTTTTGCTTCAAATTGCAGTGCTTTTGTTTCTTTTTCTCCAAAAGTCCATTTCTTGTACCGAAAACCAAAAATATGCAAAATACCTTCCTTTAAAGCGCAATATCATTAAAATTAAGCATAAAATGTATATGAAAAATCAAGCATTTTTTAAGCGTGTCATTTGGCTTGTGCGTTTGGAAACGACTGATTTGCAGCTGTTTTTGGATAAATGATCTTTACGTCATAATTGTCATAGCTATAATAAATATGCTAATATTTGCTATTAATTTTTTAGTGCAATCAATATTTGTTATATTAGTACAAATTTAAACATAATATTAATAATCAATAAAGCATTTATATATATAAATTCAAATATAGTATGACTATTTTGTTTTATTTATACATTTAATACTAAATATTTATTTAATTTTAGTTTTTTTTAATAATGTAATAACAATATTTATTACATTTTATTGCATAGTAAATATGTGTTTAATTAGTTATAAATATTAAAATTTTAAAATAATATTAGTATTATTATAAATTAAGTGTATTTTATACTATAAATATATCTTAAATTTAATTAATTTATAAATATAATTTAACTATATTTATAATATAATTTAGTTAACATTATTATAATAAATTTTAGCTAAACATATTTATTAAACTAAATTAATACATAAACATGTTATATAATTTAGTTAATACTTAATAAATAATTTTCAAATAAATATGCAATAGCTTTAACTATATATCTATAACTATTAGCATATTATGTTGGAAAACTTTATTTATAAACTATACTTAAATATTTATAATTTTAATTTTGTTTAAGTTAACATAAAAAATATAAAAACACTAATTATAAATATAGTTTATATGTAATATAAAACTATTTAATTTAAAATATAGTAACCTAATATTTACAAAACAATTTATAAATTAATATATAACTATTTAATTTAATGTATATAGTAATATAAATAATTATGTATAAAATAAATTAAATTAATTTATGTATTATAATTCTAATTTTATTTTTAACATTTCTATATTTTAAACTAACTGTAATATATGTATAATTTTAAAATTAATTGTTTTTAAATATAACTTAACATAATATTAAATAAATTTAGTTATATATTAATGTAGTAAGACTATATTATTAAATACTTAATATTATATATATTTTAAGTATGTTTATGAGTTATTATATAACATTTACTCATTTAAAATTAATGTTTTTTATAAACTGCGTGAATGGAACCGTAATATCACATGAACACTACCGCAAATAACAACACAAAACAACGTGAATCAACGGTTAGCAAAAGGCATAAATAATACCGCAAATATCACTACAATAACACCGCGAATCAACGACTAGCAAAAGACGCAAATAATACCGCAATAACACCTGAAAACTACACGAATAACACTGCGTAACAAAGGGAATCAACAGATCATCGCACTAACAATACTGTGAATAACACGTCTAGTAGAACCGCGAATAACATCAGACGCACGATCGCNCTTATATAACATTTACTCATTTAAAATTAATGTTTTTTTATAAACTGCGTGAATGGAACCGTAATATCACATGAACACTGCCGCAAATAACAACACAAAACAACGTGAATCAACGGTTAGCAAAAGGCATAAATAATACCGCAAATATCACTACAATAACACCGCGAATCAACAACTAGCAAAAGACGCAAATAATACCGCAATAACATCTGAAAACTACACGAATAACACTGCGTAACAAAGGGAATCAAGAGATCATCGCACTAACAATACTGTGAATAACACGTCTAGTAGAACCGCGAATAACATCAGACGCACGATTGCAGGGAGTCCAAAGCTGTAAAAAATTTCCCCGATTGTGGTACGCGGGTTCAAACCCACTGGCGGCATGTAATACAAATGGAAAGCAGGTTATCATACAATGCAACCTAGACAGAGAAAACGAACACTAATGTTGGCGTTTTGAAAATGCTTCGTAGTTGTTCCTTGATGCCAAACGGGCCCTAAGTCGCTAATAATCAAGATGCAAAAAAGATATTTGAAAATAATTATACTTTTAAATCTCAGCTTGTAAACGTATTTATAAAGATATTCCCGATTTCATTTATGTTATGTACTAATGATAGTTAAATTACAATAGATTGTTCTTAATATTAGATATGAAAAATATATATGTTTAAATAATTGCACAATTGTGTTTTTAGGTGGATAATAGATTATTACACGACTTTTAGATTAAAGTAGGTATACATTTAGTCATTGATAGATAATACAAAGTGTTTATTAAGTTTTTAATATATACCTGGAATATGAAATGTAAAAATTATATACATGAATGTTTGTATGTGCATGCTAGAGGGAGTTCATCCTCTTATAGTACTCGTTGGGGATGCTAATGCACCGCATTTGTGGATACTTTTCAACAACTTCAGAAAATCCTGTAATTTTGATCCCAAATCACTATCCTGACAAGAGAATATCAATCACGGATGAATAAAAGTTTTTCCATCTCAGACAATAGTAGACATGTTCTATGTCTTCTTGTGCTGAAGGAGGAGTATCTATCAGTTGGGTGTGTGTTAAGTTATGTTTAGGCACTAGTCTTGAGATGTCTGAAAAGGTTAACAGTAGGATGTATATTGTAGTTAAAATATTAAATTTTAAAAACTAAGGCTAAAGATAATGCATATAGGATTCTAGTTTAGTTTCGTGAGCAAATGTCATAAATATATGTTTTAGATTTTTATATAGGAAAACCCAGCATACATATTGTCCTCGTTTCAGCGGGTTACTATAGTATATGTGTGATAACTTTATGGGTTATTGATTAACTCCTTATGTTTATTTAACATTTTGATACTTAAACTTTTGAATAGAAAATGATTCTTAGAAGATGAGGACAACAACTGAAACGTAAATTTTTATTTGTTTAAATTAAATGACCTTCTTTAAAGACTCTTTCAATTTATTTAAATTATAAATTATAATGATTGAATGTTAAAATAGAAAATTTTAATTTTATCATATGATCATTCTTTTCTGTCTTGAAAATTCTATGCCAAGATGATATTAGCCTCTTAATTGCAGGTTGCACGGAAACACCTGCACCCAATGCAAGGCAATAAGAATGGATGGAGGAGGCAACTCATATATTAAAAAGAATTCTCTGTGAATATGATCTCATAGATCGTTTCTCTTTCCAAGTCTTAAATTTGGCATAACTAAAGTATTTCAAGATGGTAAATTTTCGCAGTTCCCCTAAAAAGGGAAAGTGTTTGCAAAGATTTTATCCTATATTTTACCTCTCCAGCACATCTCCAGCAGCATTTATTATACCCACACATAGTTGATAATAAAATACGCGGCCGTCACTAATTGTGTGAATGAATGAGGAGGCTGGGTTGGTGACAACTAATTGCCCTGGTCCAGCAAGTAAAAAAAGGAATTCATTAATCATCAATTGTATGCTACTGAATGATGAGGCTTGTCCTTGGTGATTCCTATTCAATTTCTCTATATCTGAAAGTTGATGGTCCAGCGAGTAAACGGGCACATCAATGTTTCAATTAATTTGAGTTTTTATGCCATAATACTAATGCGAAAGGTATCATTGATTTTGGCGTTAGAAAATTCGTTCTAGCAGTCTTAGATATTAATATAGAATATATTTCTCGAAGAAATTCAAAATAGACAAATTAATGCCCTATTTTATTGAGACTGAATAACTCAGCGTCCTAACGAGCTTCCTAAATCTTACACACATGTATAAGATTTTTGCACATCATATTGAAAATATTTACTTATGAATAAAAAAATTCAAAAAATTTCATCTTAAATTACCGCTGGGTTGCATCAAAATCAATGAAGTATATTTTCTTAAGAAACATTTTTTGAGATATTTAGGCAAATTTAATTACAAATATATATATATACACACACGCACACACGCACAACATATATTGTACATAAAAAAAAAGGTATATATCTTTAGACTATCATGAAACCAACAACCCTTATCAAATAAAAGTAGGCAACCATACGACATTTTCAAGAGGCCGTGTGTCATTGCAAGCAGACATCAAACGATGATATCAAAATATTAAGAAGCCAAGGAAGCATGGTGGGTCGTTGGAACCTAAAGGCAACTGATCTATGGCCGAACTAAACACTAGAGCCAAGAGAACCACCCAAGCCGAGCGACTATGACAAAAGCAAGGATGGTTAACGTAAGACACACTTACAAAACTAACTGACGAACCACAAGAGTTGATTGGCTTGGGGGCCAATGCCCGATACCATATGGTCAAAGCTGAGGCTCATGAGTGGGGAACTCAAAGATGGGGACAATGACTAAAGAGACCAGGATCACACTTGAGACGGGGAAAGAAAGTGACCAAACGCTACACAAAGAAATTATTTCCTAAGTATTGATGTTACAAGTGAGCGTATAAGTTGAAATTATATATGATCTGACCCGGGATCTCTTAGTGAGATTTCTTTATTTTAAAATGATACGATGTGTCTTTTCAGAGGAGGTCAACTACTATAATGAGGAAGTACTGTATTGGAGAAAGGGCAGATTCTCTCAAATCTCTAGGATTTCAATTGCCTTTTTTTTTTCAAAGGGGACTCTTATTTTTGCCTCTTTGTGTGCATTATACTCTTCGGGTATTATTCGATGAAAAATCTAGGTTCAACACCCTAAAAGGCGAGCATGAATTTATGCCACAAGCAAGAAGGGGAATATTACATGAGCAAGAAAGTAATCAAGAGAATGTAGGCAACATGGAGTGCCACAAGAAATTTCACGAATCAACAGATCCAAGAACTTAAGGATCAAATGAGGGATATGATAAAGAATACTCTTCGGGAATTAGCAGATGTGGTACCCCAAATAGCGGTTCTTGCTCATCAAAAATTTTAACTAAATGTAGGAAGGACACTCTCGTCGACACCAAGTGTGAGCGATGAGTTGTATCATCCGGACAATGTCAGATTTGAACCTCAAAACCAAGGCAGGCAAAAGTGCACAAATGACTTATAATCGACTTTAGAGAATGATTTTTCTCGACATATCTTTTAAGCTGAAGCACTTGAATGATCCAAGATCCCAAATTTATATTTGTTTTGAAGAAAGACCAACCCATCTGATAATGTCGCTTCTTTTGAGTCGATGGTGTGCTTACCAAGTGTGAACGACAGATTGAAGTGCCAACTCTTTTTTAAATTTGAAGGAGTTCATGCTGCAGTGGTTCAATATCTTGCTATTTGGTGCAATCAGTTCATTCACAGAGTTTAAAAGGATATTTATGATATAATTTATCAATTCATAGAAACCTCAAAAAATTTTAAGCAATGTTACAATTACAGTAGAAGTAAGAAGAATCATCGAGCACATTCATAACTTGATTTAAGGAAAAAAAAATTGTAACTGATTTGGAGTCATAGTCACACACGTTGCCATTGTCTAGGATATGAGAGAAATTTCATTTTGAAATATTTAGAGCTACTTCAAATGAAGATATTACGAGAACATTGATACACAAAAAATATAGTGTTTTTGTACACATTTTTATATCTATTTTTAAGATATTGCGCTTTAATGAAATGTATTTATGTGTTTTTTTCGTAGGTACAATTAAATAGATGGAAAATGCTAAAAGGAGTGAAAAATGGTCAAATTTCGAGCAAAAATGAGGAAAGGTGCAAAAATGAACTGGGACGCCTCAGCCCCTAGAATTGACGCCTCAGCACCAGAGCATCCGCGCCTAAGAGCCAAGTACCTCACGCTTATGTGCCAAAGTTAGTTACTTGAAGAAATATTTAATTAGAGTGGAATTTTGAAGAGGTGTTTGAAGCAACCGTTGANTGTCAAATTTCGAGCAAAAATGAGGAAAGGTGCAAAAATGAACTGGGACGCCTAAGCCCCTAGAATTGACACCTCAGCACCAGAGCATCCGCACCTAAGAGCCAAGTACCTCGCGCTTATGTGCCAAAGTTAGTTACTTGAAGAAATATTTAATTGGAGTGAAATTTTGAAGAGGTGTTTGAAGCAACCGTTNGTTGATAAAAACGTGAGAAATAGCCCATGGACACGAAAATTCATTCAATTGACTTTTGAGGAGACAACTTCTACAAGATTTATTGAATGGAGACATTTTTTTAGGAGACACCAAGGCACCCATTGGATTTTTATAAGAAAAGACTTAGACTTTCCAAAAGAGAGGGGCCAGCAACCAACATCCAAAATTAACAACCGCTGCCCATCGCCGTCGCCGCCGCCGACCACCTTTACTTTAATTTATTTTATTTTGAGTGTTAGTTTGTATTGTGAGAGAAGAAAGAAAATTTAAAGGAACTTCAAGACATTTGGTGGAGAGAATTTTAGACAAGTGTTTATCTTTGTGACTACACTAGCTTTCTAATTTAGATTTCTTATTTGTGAGCATGATTTCTACTGTTAAACTCATGTGTGGTTGTGTTTTCTCCATGAATTCTGAGTAGTTTTCTTTATCTTTTTCCTTAAAATGATAACTGATTAAATGTTAAAAGAAAGTTGTGTGAAGCATTTGACTTCAATGTTGGAAGAAGTTGTGATTAGTCAAGACCTTGCACTTCATTTACTTCTTGATTTGACCAATTAAGATGTTGAAACCAGTTGCCAGAACATGTAAGATCTGAGATGGTATTNGTTGATAAAAACGTGGGAAATAGCCCATGGACATGAATATTCATTCAATTGACTTTTGAGGAGACAACTTCTACAAGATTTATTGAATGGAGACATTTTTTTAGGAGACACCAAGGCACCCATTGGATTTTTATAAGAAAATACTTAGACTTTCCAAAAGAGAGGGGCCAGCAACCAACATCCAAAATTAACAACCGCTGCCCATCGTCGTCGCCGCCACCGACCACCTTTACTTTATTTTATTTTATTTTGAGTGTTAGTTTGTATTGTGAGATAAGGAAGAAAATTTAAAGGAACTTCAAGACATTTGGTGGAGAGAATTTTAGATAAGTGTTTATCTTTGTGACTACACTTGCTTTCTAATTTAGATTTCTTATTTGTGAGCATGATTTCTACTATTAAACTCATGTGTGGTTGTGTTTTCTCCATGAATTCTGAGTAGTTTTCTTTATCTTTTTCCTTAAAATGATAAGTGATTAAATGTTAAAAGAAAGTTGTGTGAAACATTAGACTTCAATGTTGGAAGAAGTTGTGATTAGTCAAGACCTTGCACTTTATTTACTTCTTGATTTGACCAATTAAGATGTTGAAACCAGTTGCCAGAACATGTAAGATCTGAGATGGTATTGTCTCAGTCAACAAATGGTTGGAGTCACATATTATTTCATGAATGAGAATGGTTGAGTGCAAATAAATAGGGAAATATATTTACAAGGGTGTATAATTAGAGGACTTTAGAGGACAGGCTAAAGCCCCCAATTTGATTTATAGTTTTAGGTTTTGATACGAGATGTTAGCCCCCACTAGATTCAAAACTATTCAAACTATATATTAACCAATGTTCTTTATAACATCTTTAGTAAGGGTAAAGAATATTATTTTTCCTATTTTGCACATCACATTTAGCATACTTCCACAACTGAATCTCTATGTTTATCATTGATTCATCATAAAGAAAAAGATATTTTACTTATATTGTCTTCAGCTTTCAAGTATTTTAGTTTAGTTAATTAGTTGCTTACTTTACTTTTAATAATAAAAGATTACAAATAAAATCAAACTTTTATTCCTTTTATAGCATCTTAAGTTTGAGTAAGAATATATATTGCTAAGTATTTTGTTATCTAAAANCATACTTCCACAACTGAATTTCTATGTTTATCATTGATTCATCATAAAGAAAAAGATATTTTACTTATATTGTCTTCAGCTTTCAAGTATTTTAGTTTAGTTAATTAGTTGCTTACTTTATTTTTAATAATAAAAAATTACAAATAAAATCAAACTCTTATTCCTTTTATAACATCTTAAGTTTGAGTAAGAATATATATTGCTAAGTATTTTGTTATCTAAAATGAGTCCTTCCTGTGGGTTCAATATTTGAGGCTTAATAAAAAATATATATATTACTTGATAATGATACTTTTACTTGCTTAGAATCCCATATTAAAATATTATAAATATAATCACATACATTGCACTTTACATATCTTTATATAGAAAATCCGGATCAAGTTTTTGGCGCTGTTGCCGGGGAAAGGAGAAAAATATTAGTAATTTGCAAAAAAAAATTTCAAAAAGAAGTTTTTGGATAACAAAATTTTTAGTAAGTCTTATTTAAATTTTAAGATTTAATTTAGGAATATTGTAGTGTCATTTTTATATAAAGTTCTTATTTGTGTGTTTTATTTTTCATTTTATTTTTTTTTATTTTTTTGTGTTTATAGTAATGTATTCGTAGTTCAGGTTCTGCAGGACTTGTGTCTTACGATTCTAAATTAGAAAAAACTATTAGAAAAATAAAAAAAATAAAAAATTGCTGAAAATTTTCAAGAAATGACAAATCAAAATAATCAAAATGTTGAACAGTTTAGACCTTTAAGAGAATATGCAAACCCTACGGTGGATGAACTTCATTGTTATATTCAAAAATCCGTGGCTAATTCATTTGAGCTTAAACCTGCTATTATCCAAATGGTATCAAATAATTAGTTTGAGGGAGTACCAATCGAAGATCTAAATTTACATCTTGCCAATTTTCTAGAATTGTGTGCTACATTTAAATATTATGGTGTATCAGATAATGCTATAAAATTATATTATTTCCTTTCTTAGAGAGGGATAAGACTAAGATATGGTTACATTCGTTATCACTTGGATCTATCAAAACTCGGAGTGATTTAGTACAGAAATTCCTTGCTAAATATTTTTCACCATCAAAGACTGTGAAGCTTAGAAAAGATATTACATCTCTTAGTAAGTTTGAAAGGGAATCTATTTATGAAGCATGAGAGCGATTTAAAGAACTCTTAAGAAAGTGTCCACATCATGTTATACCAGAATGGTTAATAATTCAAACATTTTACAATGTATTAGCTGGATCTATTAGATCTACTATCAGTGTCGCTGTTGGTGGTCAATTAATGTCAAAACCATTTAATGATGCTTATGCTAAAAAAATAATGTCAAATTGTTGTGTGTCAGGTTATGATGTCAACACACAACAGTAATCAACACACAACTAAAACAATAATCAATACACAACAATAATCAACACACAACAAATTATTGTGTGTCAGGTTATGATGTCAATAATTTTAGACATTAATCAAAAATTGATTCCACATTTGATCTTTTAAAGTATAAGAATTGAAAAACTATTAAGCTTAAGGATATAATATATTAAGTAAAATTATTCTTAATAAATTTTTTTTATGTGGAGATAATAAAATGACTAATTTCTAAATTTGGAGAATCTACAATATTTCTGAATTAGATAGGAACACATATTTTCATTTTTCTTCGCATTAAAAATTTCTAAACTTTAAGTTGGTCTCATTTACTAAATATTTTCTCTAAATTGGACTACTATATTTCTAAATCTAAATTTTAGTAACTCCTAAATAAACTCATATAACATATCATACATATGTAGTTCTTAAAGCTTGAAGTGTCACTTGAGGACAAGTAACATGTTAAGTTTGGGGATTTTGATACACCTAAAATATATAGTATTTTTAGATGCATTTTTATACCTATTTTTGAGTTATTGTACTGTAATGGAAGATGGAAGGTATTTGTGTGTTTTTCTTCCAGGTACAAGTAAAAAGTTGAAAAATGCTAAAATGGGTGAAAAATGATCAAATTTGGAGCAAAAATGTGAAATTTGTGCAAAAGTGTTTTGACGCCTAAGTGCCAAATCTGACCCTTAAGCGCAGGTGAAATAGAGAAGGCCGCGCCTAAGCACTAGAGGCCCCACGCCAAAGTGCTAGCGCCTAAGCACCAAAGGCAGTTATTTGGCAGTTTTCTTCATTTGGCCAAACTTTAAAGAGACATTTGAGGCACCTATTGGCTAAAGAGGGTGGTAATGACCACTAGGAAGAAAATATTATTAAATGACTTGTGAAAGGAGGCATCCCTTGGATAATACATCGAAAGAATTTCCAAGGCACATCTTAGGAAATTTATAAAAGAAGAAAGTTGAGACATTTGAAGTGGGTGCTTGAAAGTTCTGAAAAGAGTTTGAAGAGGAAGAGTCCTGAGGAGATTTGAGAGATAATTTTGGAGAGATTTTTCAAGCACCTCACAAATTTACTTTATCCTTTTTATTTTTAGTTTATTTTGAGAGTGTTGTAAAAGAGAATAGATTCAAAGTAACTTCAAGAGTTTGGTAGAGGATTTGAGATAAGTTTTTATCTTCTATTTTGAACTACTTTTAGTTTTAATTGAGATTTCTTGTTGGTTTGATAATGATTTCTACTTTTAAACTAAAGTGTGGTTTTGTTTTCTCCATGGATCCTGAGTAGTTTTCTTTATCTTTCTCCATAAAATGATAAGTAATTAAAGTGTTGGATGGGAGTTGTGGAAAGTATTAAACTTTAATATTGGAAGAAGTTGTAATGATTTAACTCCATGTGCTACATTTACTTCTTGATCTGGTCCATCTAGATGTTAAAATTTGTTGTGAGAACATGTAAGAACCAGGATGGTATTGTCTCAACCAACAATTGGAAAGAATCACATGGGGTTGTATGATTGAGAATGTAATTCATATGATTTAGTGTAAATAAATAGGGAAATAATCTTTGAAGGGTGTAGAGTTAGAGGACTTTAAAGTGACAGGTTGTTCATATGATTGAGTGCAATAAATAGGGAAATATTCATTGAAGGGTGTAGAGTTAGAGGACTTTAAAGTGACAGGTTAATCCAACTTGGTTTAATGCCCTATGTGGAGCGAATTAAGGGATCTCTAGAGTGAGAGCTGGTATCTTCCCTACCTAGCCAGTCTTTAGAACTATTTAAACTTTAAATTAGCCAATGTTCTTCATAGCATCTCTAGTAAAGGTAAAGAAGATAATTGCTCATGTTTAGGACAACACAATTAGCATACTTCCACAGCATAATTCTTATACTTATTACTGATTCATGATAAGGAGGAAAGTATTTTCATATCAACTGATTTTCTTTTACATAAACTCATGTTATCTTTAGAAGTTTTAATATAAAAAATAGCAAAAAGATTTGAATTTTTATATTATGAAAATATCTATAGTTTAAGTA
Organism: Phalaenopsis hybrid cultivar; assembly: GCA_002079205.1. NCBI lineage: Eukaryota > Viridiplantae > Streptophyta > Magnoliopsida > Asparagales > Orchidaceae > Phalaenopsis > Phalaenopsis hybrid cultivar. The sequence goes on from JXCR01145880.1 coordinate 73,666, forward strand.
ATTGTCTTTTTAGAATAGAAAGTTTGTTGTTCAATAGTGCATATTGCATAATTTTTCTATGGGTTCAATATTCAGGTCTTAATTAAAAAGTCCTATATTACTTGATAACGATACTTATACTTGTATAGTATCCCAATATGTAAATTAAACAGTTAAATTCTTATTTTCTTCAGGATCAAGTTTTTGGTTCTATTGCAAAGTAAGGAAATATAAGAAAAAATTATAATTAAATTCAGTGTTATACTATTGCATATAAACATTCGGGATCACTTGGCATTTGTTCTAAGGCTTCAATAAATGGAATATTAATTGTAAGCTTTTTAAACATTTTCATAAATTTTGAAAATTGCTTATACAACCTTTATTGTGAAAGCCTCTGAGGAAATGGTGGTGGTGGTCTTTCCAAATCAACTTTAAGTGGAGAAATAAGTCATTCTAAACCTTTCAGAACGTCCTCTTTTGGTTCTTCAATCTCTTCTCGCTCTACTTCAGCCTCTTTTTGAACTCTAACCTCCAATTCTCTTCCACTTCAAAGTTGAATGGCTTTTACTTGCTCTTCGTTATAATCTTTTGGATTTACTGCTATATTACTAGGAAGTTGTCGACGTTATTTTGGGGATGCTTTGTGGGGTTGCCCGTAAGAAACTGTCAGTCGCTAGAATCAAAATCCCGTCGCCCTCTTAGGAAGGACGTTGAAGTATGAAATTAAACTAACCCCATAGTTTTCATAGTTTAAAATGAAAGAGCACTGTACCTCAAATCCTGTATCTATCCCAAAGCATAAACATAAGACTTGAGGATGAGGCTCAATCAAATAAACTAAGCAAAGTATGACGTCCATTTGGTCTGCGAAACCTTTCTATTTGCCGACAAGTTCCCCTATTTAATATAAACTATTAAATAGGGTTTATATTAAGCTGGGTTCCGACATGCTTCCTATAAGGGCAAGCCCCTACAGTTAATTACATCATAAATGACCAAAGTCACCTAAGAAGACTCTCGATAAAAATCACGAAATATTATCTTCAAGGAATTTCAAAGAGTATGACTCTTCAACAAAATCAGACATAGAGGTGTGAAACAGGATTGGTTCAAATTTCGAATAATTTATTGTAGAATCCAAAGGAAGAAGAACTAGGGGTTGTCATGGATCCAGAGGAGAACCTCTGTGACTTCCCAAGCTGTCCTAATGTTTGGCTTCAGTTTTGAGGAGAAATATTTAAATATTTTATCCTGCCAATTTTATTATTTAGGGCTTACATTTGTGTGAAATGATCACATAAATAGCCTGAAAGATGTGAGGATTTAGGTCGTGACAAACGACAACCTCAGAATCCTAAGACGAGTTAGGGCTTGATGTGAGGATTTAGGTCGTGACAAACGACAACCTCGGAATCCTAAGACGAGTTAGGGCTTAGTACAACAGAGCTATACAAAGGCCTAAAGATGAGGTGAGGATTTATGTTGCATAAGCAGACAACCTCAAAATCCTATGGCTTGGTTGTTTAATTGATTTAGGTCATGACAAACGACAACCTCGGAATCCTAAGACGAGTTAGGGCTTATATTGTATAGAGCTATACAAAGGCCTAAAGATGATGTGAGGATTTACATTGCATAAGCAAGAAACCTCGAAGTTAGGTTGTGACAAATGACAACCTCAGAATCCTAAGACGAGTTAGGGCTTATATTGTATAGGAAGATGTGAGGATTTAGGTCATGACAAACGATAACCTCGGAATCCTAAGACGAGTTAGGGCTTATATTGTATAGCAGGGCTATTAACAAACGACAACCTCGGAATCCTAAGACGAGTTAGGGCTTATATTGTATAGCAGGGCTATGCGACAACCTTGGAGTCCTAAGACGAGTTAGGGCTTATATTGTATAGCAGGGCTATGCAAAGGCCTAAGAATCCTAAGACGAGTTAGGGCTTATATTGTATAGCAGGGCTATGCAAAGGCCTAAAGATAAAATCTCGAAATCCTAAGATGAGTTAGGGCTTATATTATATAGCAGGGCTATACAAAGGCCTAAAGATAAGTCCTAAGACGAGTTAGGGCTTATATTGTATAGTAGGGCTATGCAAAGGCCTAAAGATAAGGTGATTTACGTTGCATAAGCAAGCAACCTCGAAGTCTTATGGCTTTGTTGTTTAAGTCTAAAGAATGAGTTAGGGCTTATATTATATAACAGGGCTATACAAAGGCCTAAAGATAAGGTGAGGATTTATGAGTTAGGGCTTATATTGTATAGCAGGGCTATACAAAGGCCTAAAGATAAGGTGAGGATTTATGTGTTAGGGCTTATATTGTATAGCAGGGCTATGCAAAGGCCTAAAGATAAGGTGAGGATTTACGTTTAGGGCTTATATTGTATAGCAGGGCTATGCAAAGGCCTAAAGATAAGGTGAGGATTTACGTTTTAGGGCTTATATTGTATAGCAGGGCTATACAAAGGCCTAAAGATAAGGTGAGGATTTACGTTGTATAACTAAGCAACCTTGAAGTCCTATGGCTTTGTTGTTTAAGTCTAAAGAAGTAAGATTGGTTTAGCTGGGGAAGACAGGTTTTGTTGTTGAAGATGGTCGTGCTGCCCACCATGTTAGTTCCAAGCTCTTGCCGCGACGAGTTTGAGTTATCTAGTTTGTCAAGTTATAATATTAAATCAGGTGGCCCTATGGTTGAAGTTCTTTAAATTTTATGAGGGCGTATTAAAGTTGATTAGAGCGACACCGGTTAGGATCCTACAGTTCCCTCGTTCCAGCATCACTATTGTTATAATATCAAATCAGGTGGCCTTATGGTTGAAGTTCTTTAAATTTTATAGAGGGCATATTAAAGTTATGTCAAATCAGGTGGCCTTATGGTTGAAGTTCTTTAAATTTTATGGGGGCATGTTAAAGTTGATTAGGGTGAACACCGGTTAGGATCCTACGGTTCCCTCGTTCCGACACCGCTACTTTCTATTGGATTCACTTAGTGTCGAGTTAGGATCCTACGGTTCTCTCATTCCGGCACCACTTTTTTCTATTGGATTCACTTAGTCCAAAATTAGGATCCTACGGTTCCCTCTTTCCGGCATCACTATTTTCTATTGGATTCACTTAGTCCAAATGATGGGTCCTACGGTTCCCTCGTTCCGGCATCACTATTTTCTATTGGATTCACTTAGTCCAAATGGTTTGCGGTTCCCTCGTTCCGGCATCACTATTTTCTATTGGATTCACTTAGTTCAAATGAACTTACAGGTCCCTCGTTCCGGCACCACTATTTTCTATTGGATTCACTTAGTCCAAATGAACTTACTAACTCGTTCCGACATCACTATTTTCTATTGGATTCACTTAGTCCAAATGAACTTACTAAACCCAACTCTCGTTCCGGCATCACTATTTTCTATTGGATTCACTTAGTCCAAATGAACTTACTAAACCCAACACGTTCCGGCACCACTATTTTATATTAGATTCACTTAGTCCAAATGAACTTACTAAACTCAACTTAATGAGAGGCATCACTATTTTCTAATGGATTCACTTAGTCCAAATGAACTTACTAAACCCAACTTAATGAGTTCAACATCATTATTTTCTATTGGATTCACTTAGTCCAAATGAACTTATCAAGTCCAACTTAATGAGTTCCATAATTTCATTTAAACCATGGGAAGCATCGTTAGCAACCATATGTTACCTCCTTCGAGGGATTCTCGATCATCCAATAGAGACATCTTAATTTAGTTGAAGTTTTGGTTTTGTGTGATGTTTGTGATTAAATTTTGANCTGGTGGAATTGAGCAAAATTTGCTAGATTCAAATTTATTAAGATAAGAGCTTTAGTTATATGTAAAAAGTTGAGATTTTCACCATGTATTTTGAGTACATTTGTAAGAATTAAAAACCTTAATATTCATGGCGAAAAATGAGGAAAAATCTATGGAAATTGCATAGGAAGTGTAGTTTAAGCTTTTGGAAGTTTAGTTTAGTAATTCAAACTTGATTTTTGAAGTCATTGTGGAATTTTATGAAATTTGCAGAATGACACCAAGAATGAAGAGGAGTAAGGGAAAGAACCATTTTGATTCAAGCAAATTTGTGAGTTTGAAGGCTCAAGATAGGTACAATGATGCTCTGCAATCACGAAAGCTTATCCAGGAGCGTTGTTTCAAAAATCCATCTGGATCTGTAGAAGATTTGATCATTTGCCAACAATGAGAATGATTATGCTATTTTTTTGTCGTGGTAGCTATTTCTGTCATTCGGGAGTTTTATGTAAACCTCGCTGAAGCTGAATAGGATTGAGTGATGGTTCGAGGAAAATAGGTGCCTTTTTCAGCAGAGGTAATCAATATGTTTTACCATTTTCCACCTGAGATTTTGTGTTTTTATGCGAACTATAGTCTGACTGAGATAGAATATGATGAGATTATCTCCTATTTGACTGTTGGAAGAGGACTCAGGAAAATCACAAATGAGAGGAGAGTCAACTTTGCCACGTCAAAGTTAAGTGCACCTTTGAATGCGTGGCACTATTTTATTTCTGCTTGTCTGTTACCGATGAATCATCTCAATGAAGTCACCAGAGAGAGAGAAAATTGAATTATTATATCCAGAAAGGAAAGCTCAGTAACATTGGATCTTTGATTGATCAGAATATCATCAGTTCTGCCACTTTCGAAACTACTTCAGGTCTGGGATTTTCTTCCATGATCTTTTCTTTATGTGAGCAGGCTGGAGTGAGATATGATAGTTGAGAGGAAGTACTATTGCCTTCAAAGCCAATTATTAGCGTTAATGTGAAGTCATATTCCGAGCATTCTATTTTAGGCTGGAGAGGAGGATTTTCATGGAGTTAGGGAATGGAGACGTCTGCTGCTTCTACATCTATACCATCTACTTCTAGAGGTGAGTCCTTGGAAACTCAAACTCAATTATTATAGAGGATGGTGGATAATATCAATTATACCGCAGATAAGGTAAGAAATTTAGAAAGCTTTGTAGACCACATTGATGAGTATAATAGAAGGAAAAGTGATTATGAAGAGAAACTTCATTCATCTCTGGAAAACCTCANAACCTGAAACTAAAAAATGCATGTGAGGGCATTTATGAAGAGTAGGGAAAACAAAGTTTTGATGATTTTCCAAACACTATGTCATATCTTGGCGAGTCCTTAAAAAGTTTAATTAAGGATGATTCCATTGAGCAAAGAATATTAAGTTTAATAGACCTCTGAGGTATCCAACAAGTTAGGAGGGGGAA
>JXCR01145880.1:79493-115964 GCA_002079205.1 Phalaenopsis hybrid cultivar
TTGAACACTTAGCCAAATTTTAATCCTAATTGGGCTTAGTGGTGTTTCAAGGATGCTCGATATGATTATGTTTATTTCTCTAATCTTTTTTTAGTCAATTTTTGATTTAGCCTAAGTCACCACTAAGCCCTTAAGGCCTAAGTGAGTGTTTAGTTTTGAAAAGGGTTAAACTTTAAGTGGTCATGATTCATGATTTGGATTTTATTTGACAGTTTAATTAATTTTTAATTTAGCCTAAGTCACCACTAAGCCCTTAAGACCTAGGTGAGTGTCTTAATTAGTTATTTAGCCTAAGTCACCACTAAGCCCTTAAGACCTAGGTGAGTGTCTTAATTAATTTTGAAAGGGTTAAGCTTTAAGTGGTCATGATTCATGATTTGGATTCTATTTGAAAATCATGAAATGGGTTAAACTTTAAATGGTCATGATTCATGATTTGAATTCTATTTGAAAATCAAAATAGGGGTATTAAACTGATTAGTTATTGACTTCAAAAGTCATACCCCTAAGTCCAGGATCATTTAATTTTAATAAGCTTCCAAATTTTAATAATTTAGGAATTTATTAATCTTAATTAAGAAAGTGAGATTGGTTTCTACCAATTAACCCCTNCTTGTTAGAATGTTTGTTTTTATGTTTAGACTTGAAATTGAAGTTAGTGTGTTAGTTAGTTTTTATATTTGTACCCACTACTTAGAAGTCTACTGAATCTCTACATGTTTAATTCAAATGAAAATGATAGAAAATTAATCAAAAATTAATTTTACTCTTGCTTTTAGTTCTATACTTCTATAATTAGAGTATAAAAATTCCTGTCAGCATGTTATTTCAAATTTTCATTCCTGTTTATTTCCATTTGCTGCTAAAGTGTTTAATCTGTTAAAAATTTAAGTTTGGGAGGGATGAAAAATATTTTTAAAACTTGAATTTTATTTGTTCTCAAATGTGCTACAAGTGAAATTGATTTGAAAAGAAAAATGATTATGTATATGATGTTATAATAGGGAAGTAAAATTTGATTATAGAAATGAGTATGAAAATTTAGTTAAAATTCTGAGCAATGATGAAAAAGTTTTAGTTTAAAATTTGTTAGCGTAGAAAATGTTAAATATTGTGTAACTATCTTTAGTAAGAAAAATTATATTTTCTTAAAAATTAGAAATTTAGACTTTTATTTTTAATACTTAAATTTATTTTGTTGAAAATAATTTTCAAAACAGGTATTATATTTTTAAGTAAAAGATTTATATCAGGACATTGCTTTAGAAAAGGAGAAGTGGAAATAAAAACTATTAAAGACCTATCAAGATATAATAATCCTTGACTGAAAAAGAAAAATAAAAATAAAAATAAAAAGAAAAAGAAAAGAAAAAAATGTAAGGGATGAGAAGTTTGAGGATTAGTGCCTAATCAAAAATTGGTTCCACATTTGAACTTTTTGAACTATAAGACTTGAGAAATTCTTAAGCTTAAGGATATAATATAGTAAGTAAAATTATTCGTAATAAAAATTTTTAAGTTGAGATAATAAAAAAATAAATTCTAAACTTGGAGAATCTACAATATTCCTAATTAGATAAGAACTCATATTTTCATCTTTCTTAACATTAAAAATTTTTGAACTTTAAGTTGGTCTCATTTACTGAATATTTTTTCTAAATTGGACTACTATATTTCTCAATCTAAATTTTTTTAACTCCTAAATAAACTCATATACATATCATGCTTATTTAGTTTTAAAAGATTGAAGTGTCACTTGAGGACAAGTAACATTTTAAGTTTAGGGGATTTTGATACACCTAAAATATATAGTATTTTTAGACGCATTTTTATACCTATTTTTGAGATATTGTGCTTTAATGGAAGATATTTATGTGTTTTCTTTCAGGTACAAGTAAAAAGTTGAAAAATACTAAAAGGAGTGAAAAAGGATCAAATTTCAGGTACAAGTAAAAAGTTGAAAAATACTTAAGTGCCAGAGGCCCCGCACTTAAGCACCAGAGGAAGTTATTTGGCGGTTTCCTTCATTTGGCTAAATTTTGCAGAGACATTTGAGGCACCAATTGGTTAAAGATGGTGATCATGACCACTAGAAATGAAAATATTATTAATAGACTTGTGAAAGGAGGCATCCCTTGGAGATTACATCGACTTTGGACACATTTTGAAGAATTTCCAATTCACCTCTGGGAAAATTTATAAAAGATGGAAGTTGAGACATTTGAAAGGGGGTGCTTGAAAGTTCTGAAAAGAGTTTGAAGAGGAGGATCCTAAGGAGTTTTGAGAGATAGTTTTGGAAAGATTTTCAGGCACCCCACAAATTTACTTTATCCTTTTTGTTTTTAGTTAATTTTCAGTGTTGTAAAAGAGAAGAGATTCAAAGGAACTACAAGTAGAGGATTTGAGATAAGNTTTTTAGTTCTATACTTCTATAATTAGAGTATAAAAATTCCTGTCAGCATGTTATTTCAAATTTTCATTCCTGTTTATTTCCATTTGCTGCTAAAGTGTTTAATCTGTTAAAAATTTAAGTTTGGGAGGGATGAAAAATATTTTTAAAACTTGAATTTTATTTGTTCTCAAATGTGCTACAAGTGAAATTGATTTGAAAAAAAAAAGATTATGTATATGATGTTATAATAGGGAAGTAAAATTTGATTATAGAAATGAGTATGAAAATTTAGTTAAAATTCTGAGCAATGATGAAAAAGTTTTAGTTTAAAATTTGTTAGCGTAGAAAATGTTAAATATTGTGTAACTATCTTTAGTAAGAAAAATTATATTTTTTTAAAAATTAGAAATTTAGACTTTTTTTTTTAATACTTAAATTTATTTTGTTGAAAATAATATTCAAAACTGGTATTATATTTTTAAGTAAAAGATTTATATCAGGACATTGTATTAGAAAAGGAGAAGTGGAAATCAAAACTATTAAAGACCTATCAAGATATAATAATCCTTGACTGAAAAAGAAAAATAAAAATAAAAAGAAAAAGAAAAAGAAAAGAAAAAAATGTAAGGGAGGAGAAGCTTGAGGATTAGTGCCTAATCAAAAATTGGTTCCACTTTTGAACTTTTTGAACTATAAGACTAGAGAAATTCTTAAGCTTAAGAATATAATATAGTAAGTAAAATTATTCGTAATAAAAATTTTTAAGTTGAGTTAATAAAAAAATAAATTCTAAACTTGGAGAATCTACAATATTCCTAATTAGATAAAAACTCATATTTTCATCTTTCTTAACATTAAAAATTTTTTAACTTTAAGTTGGTCTCATTTACTGAATATTTTTTCTAAATTGGACTACTACATTTCTCAATCTAAATTTTTTTAACTCCTAAATAAACTCATATACATATCATAATTATTTAGTTTTAAAAGATTGAAGTGTCACTTGAGGACAAGTAACATTTTAAGTTTAGGGGATTTTGATACACCTAAAATATATAGTATTTTTAGACGTATTTTTATACCTATTTTTGAGATATTGTGCTTTAATGGAAGGTATTTATGTGTTTTCTTTCAGGTACAAGTAAAAAGTTGAAAAGTACTAAAAGGAGTGAAAAAGGATCAAATTTCGAGCAAAAATGTGAAATTTGTGCAAAAGTGTTTTGGCGGCTAAGCGTCTGATCTGAAGCTTAAACGCCGGTGAAATAGAGAAGGCCACACTTAAGTGCCAGAGGCCCCGCGCTTAAGCACCAGCGGCAGTTATTTGGCGGTTTCCTTCATTTGGCTAAATTTTGCAAAGACATTTGAGGCACCAATTGGCTAAAGATGGTGATCATGACCACTAGAAATGAAAATATTATTAATAGACTTGTGAAAGGAGGCATCCCTTGGAGATTACATCGACTTTGGACACATTTTGAAGAATTTCCAAGTCACCTCTTGGAAAATTTATAAAAGATGAAAGTTGAGACTTTTGAAAGGGGGTGCTTGAAAGTTCTGAAAAGAGTTTGAAGAGGAGGATCCTAAGGAGTTTTGAGAGATAGTTTTGAAAAGATTTTCAGGCACCCCACAAATTTACTTTATCCTTTTTATTTTTAGTTAATTTTCAGTGTTGTAAAAGAGAAGAGATTCAAAGGAACTACAAGTAGAGGATTTGAGATAAGTTATTATCTTTTGTTTTTAAACTACTTTTGGTTTTATTCAGATTTCTTGTTGGTTTGAGAATGGTTTCTACTTTTAAACTAAACAGTGATTTTGTTTTCTCCATGGATTCCGAGTAGTTTTCTTTATCTTTCTCCTTAAAATGATAAGTAATTAAAGTGTTGGATGGAAGTTGTGGAGAGTATTAATCTTTAATGTTGGAAGAAGTTGTGTTGATTTAACTCCATATACTTCATTTACTTCTTGATCTGGCCCATCTAGATGTTAAAATTTGTTGTGAGAACATGTAAGAACGGAGATGGTATTCTCTCAGTCAACAATTGGAAAGAATCACATGAGGTTGTATGAATGAGAATATAACTCATATAATTTAGTGCAAATAAATACGGAAATAATATTTGAAGGGTGTAGAGTCAGAGAACTTTAAAGTGACAGGTTCAAGCCCTCAACTTCGTTTATTATTTTAGGTTCTGATACGAGATGTTAGCCATCAGGTGGAGGGAATCGAGGGATTTCTAGAGTGGGAGCTTGCATCATCCCTGCCTAGCCGGTCTTCATAACTATTCAAACTTTAAATTAGTTAATGTTCATTAAAGAATATAATTGCTCTTATTTGGCACAAAACAATTAGCATACTTCCACAACAGAATTCCAATACTTATTACTAGTTCATGATAAGGAAAAAGGAATTTTCATATCTACCGATTTTCTTTTAAATAAACTCTAGTTATCTTATTTAGTTGTTATTAATTTATCAAAATATCAAAAATACCAAAACAAACTATTTGAATTTTAATACTATGAAAATATCTAAAGTTTAAGTAATTGTCTTTTTAGAATAGAAAGTTTGTTGTTCAATAAGGCATATTGCAAAATTTCTCTATGAGTTTGATATTTAGGTCTTAATCAAAAAGTCCTATATTACTTGATAACAATACGTATACTTGTGTAGTATCGCAATATAAATAAATTAAGGAGTTAAATTCTTATTTTCTTCTGGATCAAGTTTTTGGTTCTGTTGGAAAAAAAATATAAATGAAAATTATAATTAAAGTCATTATTATACTATTGCATATAAATAGTCGGGATCATTAACATGAATGACATTAAGGTTTTAGTATTGTGTATGAGTTGTTATCGACTCAAGTGTGTGTGTAAGGTTATGACAAAGACCAAGTCACACAGGGTTTCCATAAGACTGAATTGAACCTATTGGAACTTAGTCTTGAGTCTCCACTTGTTGGCCTTAACCATCTGAAATGACATTTAAGGGCTTGTGATCATCTAGATGGGACTTCACAAGAGGAGTAAGGAACTGTTTGGAATTTATATGTGGGACATTGTCGGTCGGCAAATTCAAAATTTTCAGTCGATGGAATGGATACCCTGATGCCAATTTTAAAAGATATTTACTTTAATTTTTTTACAAAATAGAAAAGTAATATTTTAATTTTAAAAAAAATAAGACCAAACAAATCTCAAATCTGAGTAATATATCTACCTCGAAGGATAGATAAACTACTTGTTGTTCGTGCTGAATTAAATAAACTAAAGAATTTATGACATCCATTTTAATCTGTGAAAAACCATTTTTTTACGTTGACNCTATTAATCTTTAATGTTGGAAGAAGTTGTGTTGATTTAATTCCATATACTTCATTTACTTCTTGATCTGGCCCATCTAGATGTTAAAATTTGTTGTGAGAACATGTAAGAACGGAGATGGTATTCTCTCAGTCAACAATTGGAAAGAATCACATGAGGTTGTATGAATGAGAATATAACTCATATAATTTAGTGCAAATAAATAGGGAAATAATATTTGAAGGGTGTAGAGTCAGAGGACTTTAAAGTGACAGGTTCAAGCCCCCAACTTGGTTTATTATTTTAGGTTCTGATACGAGATGTTAGCCATCAGGTGGAGGGAATCAAGGGATTTCTAGAGTGAGAGCTCGCATCTTCCCTGCCTAGCCGGTCTTCATAACTATTCAAACTTTAAATTAGTTAACGTTCTTTAAAGAATATAATTGCTCTTATTTGGCACAACACAATTAGCATACTTCCACAACAGAATTCCACAACTTATTACTAATTCATGATAAGGAGAAAGGGATTTTCATATCTAGCGATTTTCTTTTAAATAAACTTTAGTTATCTTATTTAGTTGTTATTATTTTATCAAAATATCAAAAATACCAAAACAAAAGATTTGAATTTTAATACTATGAAAATATCTATAGTTTAAGTAATTGTCTTTTTAGAATAGAAAGTTTGTTGTTCAATAAGGCATATTGCAAAATTTCTCTGTGGGTTTGATATTTAGGTCTTAATCAAAAAGTCCTATATTACTTGATAACAATACATATACTTGTGTAGTATCCCAATATATAAAAATTAAGGAGTTAAATTCTTATTTTCTTCTGGATCAAGTTTTTGGTTCTCTTGCAAAAAAAATATAAATGAAAATTATAATTAAAGTCATTGTTATACCATTGCATATAAATAGTTCGAATCATTAAGCATGAATGACATTAAGTTTTTAGTATTGTGTATGAGTTGTTATCGACTCAAGTGTGTGTGTAAGGTTATGACAAAGACCAAGTCACACAGGGTTTCCATAAGATTGAATTGAACCTATTGGAATTCAGTCTTGAGTCTCCACTTGTTGGCCTTAACCATCTGAAATGACATTTAGGGGCTTGTGATCATCTAGATGGGACTTCACAAAAGGAGTAAGGAAGTGTTTGGAATTTATATGTGGGACATTGTCGGTCGGCAAATTCAAAATTTTCAGTCGATGGAATGGATACCCTGATGCCAATTTTAAAAGATATTTACTTTAATTTTTTTATAAAATAGAAAAGTAATATTTTAATTTTTAAAAAAATAAGACCAAACAAATCTCAAATCTATAATAGTTTAAATGATCGAGGACAACACCACAAGTAATATATCTACCTCGAAGGATAGATAAACTACTTGTTGTTCTTGCTGAATTAAATAAACTAAAGAATTTATGACATCCATTTTAATCTGTGAAAAACCATTTTTTTACGTTGACCGACAAGTTCGCCCCTCTAATATGAAAAATTAGATAGGGTTTATATGAAATTGGGTTCTTAAAGTTTTCTATAAGGGCAAGCTCTTATAGTTAATTATATCTTAAATAACCGAAGTCACCTAAAAAAACTCTCAATTTAGACCAGATAATATTGTCTTCAAGTAACTAAAAAGCATAGGACATTTCAAAGATTGGAAAAAGAGGTGTCAAATGGGGATGGCCTAAATTTTGAACATTAGGTTTCAAAATCCAAAGGGAGATAAATTAAAAGTGGTCACATATTCTGAAGAGAACCTCATTGACTTCACAAGCTATCCTATTGTTTTGTTTCAATTTAAGGCTNTTAAGAAGCATAGGACATTTCAAAGATTGGAAAAAGAGGTGTCAAATGGGGATGACCTAAATTTTGAACATTAGGTTTCAAAATCCAAAGGGAGATAAACTAAGGGTGGTCACATATTCTGAAGAGAACCTCATTGACTTCACAAGCTATCCTATTGTTTTGTTTCAATTTAAGGCTTGGATTCAAAATCATGCCATGGACTTGGATTTGAACTTGGGTTTGGCAAGACTTTGATTTTGTCTCAATTAATTGATCTAATTAACTTGGATGATTTTCACGCAAAGTTTGGAATAGGTATTGAGTGATTTTGAATATATTTGGGAGTACAATTTAGTGGAATTTTGCCCAAGGCCAATTTTTGGGCATTTGGGTTAGACTTGGGTTTGGATTGTGCTAGGCTTTAGGTTTAGCTCAACTGATGGTTCAAATTTTTCCAAGGGTTTCTAATGAAGAATTTTGGATATTAATTGAGTAAAAATTTTTGAGTTATGAGGTTTAATTTGATGGAATATATACTTAGGTGCAAATTTGGGCATTTTCACTTAGGTTGGATTTGTTAGATTTAAGGCTAGGCTAGGCCCAATTGATAGTTCAGTATGGTCTAAATGAATGTTATAAGGAATTTGTAATTCAAAATTGGGGAAATTGGATAAGTTAGTGGGTTCAATTTGGGGAAATTAGGTATATGGTCAAATTGGGTATTTCGGTTGGGTTTGGAATTTAGCTTTGAAATTAGGTTCAATTGAGCTTAAATTTGGTATCAATCAAGCTTATACATGATACAATTGAGTTTAGAATTGAAATTAGGGAAATTAGGGATCAATTTGATGGAAACTGGAGTAGAATTGGGGTAATACGGCCTTAAAGGGCAAAATTGAGATTTTGGTCTAAATTGGTCAAATTAGTCAAGTTGGACTTCATGAGTGGTCGATATTGGTTTTGAGGTTGTTTGAAATGATTTTGTAGGTTTTTGAGAAACTTGGGCCACTAAGGGCATTTTGGTAATTTTGGCAAACTTTGGGGTGTTTTGGAAATTTTGAAAATTTTATGATGTTTTGGGTAGTTTGGATGATTTAAAAGAGTTTGGGGTGATATTTGGACTAAGTTGGGTGGTTTGAACAATATTTAGGACTTTAGGGTTTCAAGGGTAATTTGGTAATTATGGGAAAGTTTAGGGGGGCTAGAATTGGGTATTTAGGTAAATTTGGGGTTCAATAAGATGCTTATCATGAAAGTACCCTTTAATAAGCCATGAGNAGGAAATTAGGTATATGGTCAAATTGGGTATTTCGGTTGGGTTTGGAATTTAGGTTTGAAATTAGGTTCAATTGAGCTTAAATTTGGTATCAATCAAGCTTATACATGATGAAATTGAGTTTGGAATTGAAATTAGGGAAATTTGGGATCAATTTGGTGGAAATTGGAGGAGAATTGGGGTAATACAGCCTTAAAAGGGCAAAATTGAGATTTTGGTCTAAATTGGTCAAATTAGTCAAGTTGGACTTCATGAGTGGTCGATATTGGTTTTGAGGTTGTTTGAAATGATTTTGGAGGTTTTTAAGAAATTTGGGCCACTAAGGGCATTTTGGTAATTTTGGCAAACTTTGGGGTGTTTTGGAAATTTTGAAAATTTTATGATGTCTTGGGTAGTTTGGATGATTTAAGAGAGTTTGGGGTGATATTTGGACTAAGTTGGGTGGTTTGAAAAATTTTTAGGACTTTAGGGTTTCAAGGGTAATTTGGTAATTATGGAAAAGTTTAGGGGGGCTAAAATTGGGTATTTAGGTAAATTTGGGGTTCAATAAGATGCTTATCATGAAAGTACCCTTTAATAAGCCATGAGACCAAGGAAAACCCCACTTTGGGTCTTTCATGTGCTGGTCTTAGCCAAGCCCTAGCTTAGGGTTAATGGTTTAGGGGACCATCCATATGAGTTTCCAAAAAGAGTAAGGGATCAACGAAGCATATTTGGTTAAGGGTTAAGGTTGTCAGTGTATCTGAGGGGTATCAAGTGTATGTGTTGGTGAGACTGACCAAAACCACATCACCAAGGGTCAACCCTAAGGCCAAAGAGTCCTATGGGGTCTCCTCTTAAGCACCCACATATTGGCTCCACCTTTTAAGCGCTAGTATTTAGAACCAATATGTGGAACTACAACCTGAGCAAACAAGAGTTTTAGATTTTCTAAAAGAGAGGGTACCATCACTGGTCCTCTAGGATAGTCAATAGAAAAGTCCTATGGCTAGATCCCAGGCATCTAAGGAAGATACTAGACCTCAACTAAAAGTGAGGTAAGCAAATGGACCCCTAATAGGTGTGTTGTGTCGGGCAAACACACCGCATGTATTGGCATTGACCAAAGAGATCAACAAAGCTAACACAACTATCTAGTTAACACACTCAAAACAAAAAAGAGAAAAAGTGAAGAAGATTTCTATTGGGGTGTAAACTGAGACTCCTACTGGGGAAACAAAAAGGGGATATCGGAGACAACCATCAGGTAAACTGATGGCTACGATGAAGATTCGATTTGATTTTGATTTCTAAAATTTTAAATTTTATTTAAAATTTCAAGAGAGATAATTATGTGTGGGGAGACCGAATTGAGATTGAAAGCACAAGGACTCACATCAATTTAAGAGGCCGATCAAAAGTACAAAGAAAATTGAGAATAGGATGCCTTACCCCATTTAATGTGGTTCTATACCCATCTCAAAGAATGGGGAATCAGAATTTAGGTATTGACCCTGAAAGGAGAACCAGAATTTATGTACCACCCTCAAAATGTTAATTAGAAGCCTTATTCCAATGAATGGGGCCTCACGCCGATCTTGTGAATTGAGAATACGATGCCTTGTTCCATTTAATGGGGTCTCACATCTACCTAAAAAGATGTGAATTAGAATTTAGGTACTAAACCTAGGATTAGATCTGGAATTTAGGTACCATCCTTAGAATGAGTATTGGAAGTCTTATTCCATTTAAGGTGGCCTCACACCGATCACGAGGATTGAGAATAGGAAACCCTGTTCAATTTAAGTGGGCCTAATCCCAACTCTTTATGTGCAATAATATAACAATGTATGCAATTATATTCTTCACTTATCTTTCNTCAATTTAATGTGGTTCTATACCCATCTCAAAGAATGGGGAATCAGAATTTAGGCATTGACCCTGAAAGGAGAACTAGAATTTATGTACCACCCTCGAAATGTTAATTAGAAGCCTTATTCCAATGAAGGGGGCCTCACACCAATCTTGTGAATTGAGAATACGATGCCTTGTTCCATTTAATGGGGTCTCACATCTACCTAAAAAGATGTGAATTAGAATTTAGGTACTAAACCTAGGATTAGATCTGGAGTTTAGGTACCATCCTTAGAATGAGTATTGGAAGTCTTATTACATTTAAGGCGGCCTCACACCGATCACGAGGATTGAGAATAGGAAACCTTGTTCCATTTAGGTGGGCCTAATCCCAACTCTTTATGTGCAATAATATAACAATGTATGCAATTATATTCTTCACTTATCTTTCCTACTTTACAACAACACCAAAAACTAGATCCTGAAGAAAATAAGAATTTAACTTTTTAATATATATATATATATATATATAAGGATACTACGCAAGTATATATATAGTTATCAAGTAATATAGGACTTTTTAATTAAGCCTCAAATATCGAACCCACTATGAGTGTTCACAATATGCATATCTAAATAACAAACTTTCTATTTCAAAAAGACAATTACTTAAACTATAAATATATTTAAAGTAATTAAAATTCAATTCTGTTTGGTATTGTTGATATTTTGATAAAATAGAAAGAACTTCTAAATATAGGAATTTTGTTGTGGAAGTAATCAAATTATGTTGCTCCAAATAGGAGCAATATTACCCTTTACCCTTAGTAGAGATGCTATAAAGAACATTGGCTATTTAAAATTTGAATAGTTTTGAAGATCGGCTAGGTAGGGAAGATATCGACTCTCACACTAGAGTTCCCTTTAATTGGGGACTAACATGTCGTATCAGAACCTAAAGCAATAAACTAAGTTCGGGCTTTANCAGAGAAGATATCGACTCTCGCTCTAGAGTTCCCTTTAATTGGGGACTAACATGTCGTATCAGAACCTAAAGCAATAAACTAAGTTTGGGCTTTAGCCTGTCACACAAAAGTCCTCTCTAACCCTAAACCCTTCAATGATTTTTTCCTTATTTATTTGCACTAAATAATTTGAATTACATTCTCAGTCATACAACCTCATGTGATTCTTTCCAATTTTTGACTGAGACAATACCATCCCGGATCTAAAAAATTCTCACAACAAATTTTAACATCTAAATGGGCCAGATCAAGAAGTAAATGAAGTACATGGAATTAAATAATCACAACTTCTTCCAACTTTAAAGATTAATACTCTCCACACCTTCCATCCAACACTTTAATTACTTATTATTTTAAGGAGAAACATAAAGAAAAATACTCAGAATCCATAGAGAAAACAAAACCACACTCTAGTTTAAAAGTAAAAGTCATTGTCAAACCAGCAAGAAGTCTTGATTAAAACCAAAAGCAGTTTAAAAACAAAGACAAAAACTTACATCAAATCCTCCACCAAACACTTGAAGTTCCTTTAAATCTCATCTCTCTTACAACACTCTTAACTTTCATAATAAAACCAGAAACAAGTTAGAACTATTTCAAGAACATCTCAGGACACCCCATTTTTCTCTCAACTTCCTTCTTATCTAATTTTCCAGGAGATGCCCTGGTATCTCTTCAAAATGTGTCCTGATTCGATGTGTTTTCCAAGGGATGCATCCTTTCACAAGTCTTGTAACCATATTTTTGTTTCTAGTGATCATAACCACCCTTTTAGCCAATAAATGCCTCAAATGTCCCATCAAAATTCAGCAAAATGAATTAACCCGTCAAATAACTGCCTCTGGCGCTTAAGCGCGAAGCCACTGGATCTTAGGCGTGACCTTCTTTGTTTTACTGACGCTTATGCGCCGGATCTGGCGCTTAGGCGCCAAAACACTTTTGCATCATTTTTGTAATTTTGCTCCAAATTTGATCCTTTTGCACTCCTTTTATCATTTTCACCTTTTTATTTGTACCTGAAAGATAAACACACAAATACCTTCTATTAAAATGTAATATCTAAAAAATAGGTATAAAAATATGTCTAGAAAACATTACATATTTTATGTATATCAAAATCCCCCAAATTTAAAATGTTACTTGTCCTCAAGTGATACTTCAATCAATAAAAACTAAATAAGTATGATATGTATATGAGTTNCTAAAATTTTAAAGTGAGTATACTTCCTTTTTGGTTTAATACTATTACAAGCATGTTTTAGGCTAGATTTACTTTCTATTGCAGTCATTCTATCATAATTATGAATGAACATGAATTTGATAGAATGTTGTCGCAGTAAGTAGATTCAACTTATTCTTTTTCTTTCTGCTACATTTTATGGAATTAATTGCAAAATTTTAAAATTCAAGTTTGAGGGGAAACAATTTTCTTTTAAAAGAAAGAAATTAAATTTTTTTTGTCCTCAATTAGCTATATTTTCAAAATTTAATTTGACATGACCTTTGGTATTAAAAGCCAACTTAGATAACTATATTTGTGTTTCTAAATATATAGTATACTTAAGTAAATGTTTTCAATAATTAAAGTTAATTGTAGAGTTAAGATGTTTGGTACGAATGATAAGACTATGCCTTTTCTATTTAAGGTAAAGGAAATTGTATTTTTGAAGTCTTAAAAATCTTAGAGTTTCATGTAAGAAGAAAAGAATGAGACTTTATAAAAAATCTTCAAAGCTGATATGAATTTATAAAGTGAAGGAATGTGAAAAGTTTTTAACTTTAAAAAGAGGATAGTGAATTTCAAAATCATTAAAGACTATCCAGATATAGTAATTCTAACATGAAAAAGAAAGAAAAAGAGAAGGTATTGAAAATGATCCTAAAATAAAAAAAAAAAGCTAAAAGCAAAATAAAAGAAAAAGAAAAAAAAGAGAAGAAAATTATGTGAGGAGAAGCTTGAGGAGATGTCTAATAAAAAATTGGCTTCACTTGAATCAACTTGAGAAAGAAGGCTTTATTACATTTTATACTAATAAAGATTTCAAGAAGTTATTTTTCATATGAATATTCTAAGTAACTTTAATATGACAATTATAGTTCTTCTTGAATTGAAGAGAGAATCAGAAATCTTAAACTTGACAACTAAGTATTCTTACTCTTCTATTTTTGACTTAAGTTATTAAAAATTTTCTTATGTTATGCTATTATATTTAATAGACCAAATTATATAAATTTAGAAGTTAAACTCTGTACCATAAGTCATATTTTTATGTACTAAAAGTGTTACTTGAAGACAAGTAACATTTAAGTTTGAGGGATTTTGATACACCTTAAAAATATTCAATTTTTTATATGATTTTAATGCCTATATTTGGTGATTTTCAATGATATTGTACTTTAAAGGAAGGTATTTTTTATATTTTTGGTTTCAAGAACAGGAAATGGAGTTTTAGAGAAAAATAAGCAAAAACGAGCAAGAAAGAAAATTTCACCCTAACACATTTTTATGTCTTTCTATGCTTAATATTTATTACACTTCTCACATATTTTTGAATAAAATTACACTTTAAATAAAGGTTTTTTTATGTTTATTTTGTAGGTCTATCAGTTAGGAATGAAACACAACTGAAATGGGGCAAAACGGAGTTGAAACGGAGCCAAAAAGAGCGAAACCGTGGAGCTACTGCAGACCGACACCGACAGTGCTCGAATCCATAGAATGACTAAAATATGGATTCAATAACACCCAAGATAGCTTGGGCATGATTTTGGGCAATTATGGCCGAGATTCATTGTATTTGGACAATTTTTGGAAGTTTGCTTGGGAATCTCTAGGGAAATTCATCCCTACACCATAATAGAGTGATTTTATGTCAGAAAAGGTGGTGTGTGTGAGTATAAAAATGTGAAGAATGTTTATAGATCTAAGAATAGGAGTAGAAATGTAGATTTCTACCTTTTTGGAGAGATTGGTGAGGGGATTTTGAGAGAATATGTAAGGGAGATGTTTTAGCATTGCATGGACCAGCGGGAGACTTTGTGGGAGAGATTTTCATCTTTCTTTCAAGGGAAAAAAACTAAGTATTGTATTCTTCATTATCTTTTGATTTTGCAAAAACTTATCTCATGGATTTTCTTTGATGTAATAAAGTTTTTCATTGTGTTTTCTTTGTGCTTTGTGTGATATCTTTTTTATTCTTTCTTTTTATAAGGAAATAGTGATATAACAATATTATGCCATTGTTTTTCTCTTACTTTTCTTTTGTAATGAGTAGGATTCATTTTTAGGATATTAGGATGCATTTTAAAAGAAGTTTTGATTATAAATGTGATTTTTTTTTACTTTCACTTCCTTTACATTACAATAAGGGCCCATTATAATGTTAAAATTTGTTGTGATTGCATTAAGACCCCAAAGAGCAGTGTAATTCTCAACAAAGTGGAACCACATTCAAAATCCATTGGTGGTGATGTTCATGGGAGTTGAGTGCAAATAAATAGGAAAATATATATAATACTGGGCAAAGAATTTTAAATTCTAGGGTGACAGACTAACATCCACAATTTGGGCTTAGTGTTTAAGAACTAAAGCGAGAGTTAGCTTATAGGGGAAAGGAAGTGGGAGCTCTAGAGTGAGAACCAGTATCCTCCTAGCCTAACCACAGGTTTAAAGACTAAACCTAAGATTAGCCAATGATTCTATATAACATTTGACTGAGGGTAGAGAAGTAAAATTACTCCAATTGGGCACATACAATATTTAATGTATCTCATTCTTTTACGTTATCCAATTCACAACATAAGAATAGTTGTTTTTAACATCTCAAAATTCTCCAAACTAATTCATCTAAAAAGGGTTATTTTAGAATTAATATCTAAAAAGGGAAATAGAATGACTTATATTTAGGAGTACTTGTTAGAAAAACCACTTAAATCGATCTTCCAAACTAAGGACTAATAGTAGTATACTAGAATTTGATTAAGGACCTCATACCTCGCTTCATCGTGGGATCGATACTGGAGTTTTTAAAGAAAGCTATATATAACTTTAAACAAAATGTGCACTTGCGTAGAACCCATAATGTGTGAACTATTTGTTAAATTTTATAACATTTCAATTTTGCACATTAATTACATAATATAAATTGGGTCAAGTTATTGGCCATATTTTTAAAAACTAAAATACTGAGGAATTTCGGGATGGGCCAAGTTTTTGGCACTATACTAGGAATTTAAATTGACATAAAACACACAATAAAATAGCACACACTAGGGGTGCATCATCAGTCTTAGACTTTTTCCTTTTTCACCAAGGGATAAAGTTAAGATGTGGTTAAACTCATTAGCACTTGGATCTATCAGAACATGAGGATATTTGTTACAAAAATTCTTATCAAAATATTTCCCACCTTCATAAACCGCAAAGTTTAGAAATGATAAAACACCTGTGCTTGAGGAAAACTCATTAGGACAAATGATAAAAAGTCAATCTTCTTATGATTTTTTAAATGTAATAAACAATCGTTCTAATAATCCTTATGTTAATTATTATAATCTTGGTTGGAAGAATCATCCAAACTTTAGTTGGAGTAACAATAATTCAAATGCTGCAAATCCACAATGGGGAAACAATATTGCAAACCCATTGGGAAACTCCAAAAAATAAGGGAATCAAGCTTATAAACATTATTGCCCCTCAAGTTTTAATAATTTGTAGAGTAAGGAGAAAAAGTTATCAATGGAAGAATTGATATTGCAAATGGGAAGTCAATTACAAAATCAAGGAGCTGCAATTGGAAACATGGAAAATCAATTGGGATGTATTGCTACCTAACTTAGCAATAAACCTCTAGGTACATTGCCTAGTAATGTTGAAGTAAATCCAAAAAATCAAAATAAAGAGAAAATTAAAGCTATTCAACTAAGAAGTGGAAAATAATTAGAAAACAACGTTCAACAAGAAGTTGAAATCGAAAAAGATGAAGTGGAAAATGAAAAATCAGGTGAAAATTTTCATTTTGAAGCAGAAAGTTCTATTAAACCAATAAAAATCTATGTAGAAAGACAACCACCTCCATTTCCATAAAGTTTGAAGCATAAAAATAGAGACAACCAAATTTTAAAATTTTTGAAAATTTTGAGGAAGTTAACGAAACATATCATTTGTTGAAGCTTTGGAACAAATTTCAAGCTATGTGAAGTTCATGAAGGATATACTTAATAAGAAAATGAAGTTTATAGATAATGAGACTGTTGCACTCAGTGAAGAGTGTAGCACTAAAATTCAGAAAAAACTTCCTAAAGAACTTAAGGATCATGGAAGTTTACAATTTCTTGTGCTATTGGAAAATGATTTTATGGGAAAGCTTTATGTGATTTAGGAGTCAGTATTAATCTTATGTCGTTATTAATTTTCAGAAGGTTGGGCTTAAGAAATATTTCACCTACTACTATAACTCTTCAATTAGCTAATCATTCAATTACCTATCCTAAAGAAGTTATAGAAGATGCTTTAGTAAAGATTGATAAATTTATCTTTCCTGTGGACTTTATTATATTAGATATGAAGGAAGATAAAAAAATTCCTATCAGTTTAGAAAGACCATTCCCAATCACTCGAAGAGAATTGATAGATGTGTAGAAAGGAGAACTAACTATGAGAGTTAATGATCAAGAGGTTACATTTAATATTGCAAAATTAATGAGATACCCTACAAAAGAACAAGAGATTGAATGCTTCAGAATGGATATTAATGAATATTTAAGCTGTGAATATTTTAAGAAGACTTTCGAAAGTAAATTTGGAAAGAAATATATGGAATATCAAGATGAGGATAAAATTTAAGATGAATCTATGGAAGTGAGTATAGAGGAGTTTGATTATGTTCACGAAAATTTGAAATGTTAGATCATACAGAAAGTATTGATTTCATATATTGAGAAACCTTCTGAACTTGAACTGAAAACACTTCCTACACATTTGAAGTATGTATTCTTATGAGATTTATCTACATTACCTGTTTTAGTAAATTCAGCATTAATTGATACACAAGAACAAAAGTTGTTGGAAACTTTGACATGATACAAGAAAGCCTTTGGATGAGCATTAACTGATATTAAGGAATCAGTCTTTCAAGTTGTATGCATAGAATTTTATTAAAAGATCAACAAAAACCAAGAGCTGATCCTTAAAGGGGATTAAATTTCAGCATTAATTGATACACAAGAACAAAAGTTGTTGGAAACTTTGACATGATACAAGAAAGCCTTTGGATGGGCATTAGCTGATATTAAGGAAGCAGTCTTTCAAGTTGTATGCATAGAATTTTATTAGAAGATCAACAAAAACCAAGAGCTGATCCTTAAAGGAGATTAAATCATATAATGAAAGAAGTTTTGAAGAAAGAAATTTTAAAATGGTTAGATGTTAGAATAATATATCCTATTTCAGGTTGTGCTTGGGTAAGTCCAATTCACTTTGTTTCAAAGAAATGATGTGTGACTGTAGTGAAAAATGAGCATAATGAATTAATATCAATAAGACAAGTCACTACTTGGAGAATCTGTATAGATTATAAAAAATTAAATTTTACCACCAGGAAGGGTCATTTTCCTTTACCCTTTTTAGACCAGATGTTGGATAGGCTGGCTGGACATAAATATTTTTATTTTCTAGATACATATACTGGTTATCATCTAATATATATTGTTCCAGAGAATCAAGAGAAAACAACATTTACTAGTACTTATGGAACATTTGCTTTTAGGCTAATGCCCTTCGGATTATGTAATGCACCTGCAACATTTCAAAGATTTATGATGTCAATTTTAAGTGATTTGATTAAAAAGGGATTGAAGTCTTTATGGATGATTTTTTTGTATTTGGAACTTCATTTGAAATATGTTTAAATCATTTAGAGAAAGTTCTAGAATGTTGTGAAAAGAATAATCTCAATCAAACTGACAGAAATGTCAATTCATGGTCGCTAGAGGAATTGTGCTTGGACATAGAATTTCAGAAAATGGTATGAAAGTAGATCCTGCAAAAGTATAGGTTAAATCAAAATTACGTCCACCTACTACACTAGGAAGAGTTATGAGCTTTTAGGACATGCTGGATTTTAAAGAGGATATATTAAATACTTTTCAAAAATTACTAAACCTTTATGCCAAATTCTGGGAAAACGATTCAAAATTTGACTTTAATCAAGATTGCCTTATTGAACCTGTAAGTCAACTTTTTTGAATTCAAATGACAAGGCAAAACTAAGCTGAAATGGAGCCAAACAGAGAAAAATGGTAGAGCTACTACAGAGTGACACATGATGCGCCAAAATCCAGAGAGCTGACACATGATGCGCCAGCACTACGGTATGATGCACCGCAGATGACTTTTTACAGATTATGGCGGTTCTGGACAAATTTTGGGAAAATTATCAAAGAGACACTATTTTAAACACCCTTTAGAGTGATTCAATACATCTAAACATTTTAGAAGATTCTCTTATGAAGGGATATGTCTCTTGGATCAATGAACATGTCATTTGAATTCAAAAGAGTTGACTTTTGGAAAAAATTTTTTAGGGAATTTTGAATACTTTTTGGAGAGAGGCAACCTTTTATAAAAGAGAAAGAAGTCTAGGGCTTGAAAAGGTGTTTTGTGTGTGTGAGTGGCGTGAGTGAGTGTGTCTGAGTGTGTGAGTGTATAGTGTGTGAGTGAGAAGAAGAAGGTAAGAGAGAAAAAGAGAAAGTCAAGGGCTTAGAGAATTTCTTCAAGGATTGTAAGAAGAGAGGGAATGTGATAGATTTCTTCTTCATTACATTTCTGCGAGAGAATTGAGAGTGCTTGTAAGGAGAGAAAGACATGAAGTAAACTTCTAGGGATTTGCTTGGAAAGGATTATGAGATAAGTTGTGTCTTTTATTTCTTTTGCTTTGTAAACTTGTTTTTATTAATTAAATATATGTTTTATCATATCCTTCTCATAAATTCTGAGCAGTATTCTTTATGCTTCTCTCTTTTTTGAGATATGGTGTTGTGAGAATTGATTTTGTTTGGCACGGTTTTAAATGTCAAAATTTTTTGATGATTCAAACTTTAATCTTCATTTTCTTTTCAATTAGACCAATTGAAATGTTAAAATGTGTTGAGAAACATATGTTCTGAAAGGGCTATGATATCTACAACATAAGGAGAATCACATTTGATTTCATGGGAGAGTATTTCATCCATACAATTGGGTGCAAATAAATAGGCAAATATGTTTTGTTGGATGCAGAATTGTAGATTTAAAAGTGACAGATTAAAATCTCCAATTTGGTCCAATTGATTGGAAACTAATGTGAGATTGTTAGCCCATAGGGGAGGGAGTAGTGGGAGCTCTAGAGTGGCAAACGGTATCCTCCCAGCCTAACCACGGAATTAGGGACCCAACTCTGGATTAGTCAATGTTCTTTATGCACTCAAAAGAGGGTACAAAATAGGATTTCTCCTATTTGACACAACATTATATATATATATATATATATATATATATANTATATGTATGATTGTAACTTCTTCACTATCCATATACTCATTATAAATGAGAAGGTTGTTTTCTTAAATTTGAACTCTTTGTCATGAAAGCTTTGTTTAGGCTTAGTAAATTTAACTTTTAAGTTTAGAAATTAGTTTAATAAATTTAGTTCTTTTAGTTAAATTTCTATTAGCATTCATTAAACTCATTTTAATTTGTCTTTCTTACTTTGATTTTTATAGTTTGAATATTGTGATTTATGTTATTGTTATAAGAATTTCCATCTTTCAAACTAAGGTTTTATAGTAGTATACTAAAATTAGCCTAAGGGTTCTTATTGTGCTTCTCTATGGGATTGATATTGCGGGTTTTAAAGAAAGTCTATATTACTTGAAGTGATACATGCACTTGCGTAGAACCACTAGTGTGTGAACTATTTTATATATTTTATAACATTTTAAATTTAACCACTAATTATTAATTGGGTAAAGCCTTTTTCCATATTTTGGAAGCTAAATTACTGTGTAATTTTGGGACGGGTCAAGTTTTTGGCACTATTACTGGGGATTTAAATTGACATAAAACACATAGAAAAGCATCACACAAAAGGGGCGCATCACTATGCTAGTAAGAATCTTAATGATACTTAGATTAATTACACCACCACTAAAAGAGAGTTTTTAGTTATTGTGTATGCTTTTGATAAGTTTAGATCACATATGATTGGAGCTAAATGTGTTGTGCATACTGACCATTCGACTATCATATATTTGATGCAAAAGAAGGATGCTAAACCAAGATTAATTAGATAGGTACTTCTTATGCAAGAGTTTGATTTTATAATAGTCGATAGAAAATGGACTGATAATCAAACTGATGATCATCTATCTAGTCTAGAACATGAAGAAATGCTTGATTTGGAAAAAGAAATTCATGAAACATTTTCTGATGAATAACTTTATGATGTAAAAGGATGGGAAATACCTTGGTATGCTGATATTGTAAATTATATTGTTAGTGATATTTTACCATATGAACTAAAAAAATAGCAGGAAAAGAAATTCATTCATGATGCAAAATCTTATTTTTGGGATGATCCATATTTTTATATACAATGTAAAGATTTAGTAATGAGATGATGTGTGCTTTATAAAGAAACTCAGGAAATTATTTAGAAATATCATGATTTTGAATTTCGAGGTCATTTTGGAAATGTTAGAACAATTCATTAAATTTTGTAATCTGGATTTTCTTGGTCTAGTGATCCCCAATAACTGTTTATACGCAACAGTATAACAATAGTTATGAGTATAATTTTCACTTATTTTTTCTTATTTCACAATAAAACCAAAAATTTTATTTTGAAGAAAAATAAGAATTTTAACTTTTAATTTATATTGGAATTCTACGCAAGTATACATATCATTATCAAGTAATATAGAACTTTCTGATTAAGACCTGGTTATCAAACCCACATAAATAATATGCAATATGCACTTTTTGGAAAACTTTTTATTTTTAAAAAGATAATTAATTAAACTAAAGACATTTTTGCAGTAAAGAAAATTTAAATATTTTTGATAATTTTAATATTTTGACAAAAACAGTACAAACTTAAAAAGATAACTTGAGTTTTTGTAAAAGAAAAGCACTAAAGATGAAAATATCTTTCTCCTTATCATGAATCAGTAATAAGTATAGGAATTATGTTGTGGAAGTATGCATATTGTGTTGTGTTAAGTGGGAGCAATAATATTCTTTACCCTTACTATAGATGCTATAAAGAACAATGACTAATTTAAAGTTTGAATTTTTCTGAAGACCGGCTAGGCAGGGAAGATACTAGCTCTCACTCTAGAGTTCTCTCAATTCCCTCCACATGGGGGCTAACATCTCGTATCAAAATTTAAAACAATAAACCGAGTTGGGGGCTTTAACCTGTCACTTTAAAGTCCTCTAACTATACACCCTTTAATGAATATTTCCCTTTTTTTTGCACAAAATCATATGAACTACATTCTCATTCATACAACCTCATATAATTCTTTCCAATTGTTAACTGAGACAACATCATCCCGGTTCTTACATGTTCTCACAAAAAAAATTAACATTTAGATTGGACAAATCAAGAAGTAAATGAAGTACATGGATTTAAATCATCACAACTTCTTCCAATNCGTATCAAAATTTAAAACAATAAACCGAGTTGGGGGCTTTAACCTGTCACTTTAAAGTCCTCTAACTATACACCCTTTAATGAATATTTCCCTTTTTTTNCAAGAATAAATATGTGGTGCATGAAGATCTCTCCAACTCCCCAATTTTAAAACTTTCAAAACTTTCCCAGTACTTTCACGACCCCTTTTAAAGTCCTAATCTTCCTTCTTTTATAATTTTCTAAAAGGTGACTTGGTACCTCTTCAAAATGTGTCATGATTCGATGTAGTTCCCCAAGAGATGCATCCTTTCGCAATAATGTTTGTCCATGGTGGTTGTAACTACATATTAAGCTAATAGGTGCCTTAAAAACCTCTTTAAAATTTGCAAAAACCGAATTTACTCATCCAATAACTACCACTGACGCTTAAGCGCGGGGCCTCTAGCGCTTAAGTGCATCCTTCTCTGTTTAACTGGCGTTTAAGTGCCGCATCTAGTGCTTAGGCGCCAAAACACTTTTGCACATTTTTCACCTATTTGCTCCAAATTTGATCCTTTTTCACNCTCCTTTAAATCTCTTCTCTTTTACAGCACTCTCAATATAAAACTAGAAATAAAAAAAAGGATAAAGATGTGGTGCGTGAAAATCTCTCCAACTAACTCCCCAATTTTTGAACTTTCAAAACTCTTCTAGTACTTTCAGGATATCTTTCAAAGTCTCAATCTTCTTTCTTTTATAATTCTCCAAAAGGTGCTTTGGTATCTTTTCAAAATGTGTCTTGATTTGATATATTTCCCCTTCGTCCATGGTGGTTGTAATAACCTATTAAGCCGATAAGTGCCTGAAAACCTCTTCAAACTTTGCGAAAAACCAAATTTACTCATCCAATAACTGCCACTGGGTCTTAAACACAAGTCTTCTAGTGCTTAGGCGCGACCTTCCTTATGTACCTAGCGCTTAAGCTTCGGATCTACCACTTAGGCGCCAAAACACTTTTACACATTTTTCAGCTATTTGCTCTAAATTTGCTCATTTTTCACTTCTTTAAGCATTTTCACCTTTTTACCTGTACTTGTAAGAGAAACACAAAAATACTTTCCATTAAAGTGCAATATCTAAAAAATAGGTATAAAAATGTGTCTAAAAATATTATAGATTTTAGGCGTATCAAAATCCCCCAAATTTAAAATGTTACTTGTCCTCAAGTGACACTTTAATCTTTAAGAACTAAATATGTATGATATGTATATGAATTTCTTTAGGAGTTACTAAAATTTAGATTTAGAAATATAGTAGTCCAATTTAGAAAAAAAATTCACTAAATGAGACCAACTTAAAGTTTAGAAATTTTTACTGTTAAGAAACATGAAAATATTTGTTCCTATCTAATTCAGAAATATTGTAAGTCTTCCAAATTTAGAATTTAGTTCTTTTATTATCTCCACTTCANGATATAACAGTTCAATTTAGAAAAAGCATTTAGTAAGTGAAACCAACTTATAGTTTAAAAATTTTTAATGTTAAAAAATATGAAAGAATGAGTTCCTCTCTAATTCATAAATATTGTAGATTTTCCAAATATAGAATTTAGTCTTTTTTTATCTTCACTTAAAAAAAGTTTATTTAGAATAATTTTACTTACTATATTATATCCGTAAGCTTAAGAGTTTCTCAAGTCTTATAATTTAAAATAATAAAATGTGGAACCAATTTTTGATTAGACACTAATCCTCAAGCTTCTCCTCCCATATATTTTTTTCTTTTTCTTTTTCTTTTCTTTTTTTTTCTTTTTCTCTTCTTTTTTTTCTCTTTTTTTTCATTTCTATTTAAACATGGATTACTATATCTGAATAGGTCTTTAATAATTTTGAATTCTACTTTTACTTTCCTAAAGCAAAGTCTTGATACAAAAATTTTACTTATAAAAATAATAATAGCTTTGAAATTTATCTTTAATAAAAGAAATTTAAGTATTAAAAATAGAAGTCTAAATTTCTAAAATTTTCAAAAATACAATGNGCATTTAGTAAATGAAACCAACTTATAGTTTAAAAATTTTTAATGTTAAAAAATATGAAAGAATGAGTTCCTATCTAATTTATAAATATTGTAGATTTTCCAAATATAGAATATAGTCTTTTTTTATCTCCACTTAAAAAAAGTTTATTTAGAATAATTTTACTTACTATATTATTATTAAGAATAATTTTACTTACTATATTATATCCTTAAGCTTAAGAGTTTCTCAAGTCTTATAATTTAAAATAAAAAAATGTGGAACCAACTTTTGATTAGACACTAATCCTCAAGCTTCTTCTCTCATATATTTTTTTCTTTTTCTTTTTTTTTTAGCCAAGGATTACTATATCTAGATAGGCCTTTAATAGTTTTGAATTTCACTTCTCATTTCCTAAAACAAAAGTCCTGATATAAATCTCTTACTTATAAATATAATAATAGCTTTAAATATTATTTTTAATAAAAGAAATTTAAGTATTAAAATAAAAGTCTAAATTTCTAAATTTTTGAAAAATACAATTTTTCTTACTAAAGATAGTTACACTATATTTAACGTTTTCTACAATAAAAATTTTTAACTGAAAGTTTTTCTTTACTACTAGAGATTTTAACTAAATTTTCTTACTCATTTTTATAATCAAATTTTACTTCCCTAAAATAACTTTATATACATGATCATTTTTCTTTTCAAATCAAATTTACTTGTAGCACATTTGAGAACAAATAAAATTTAAGTTNGTTTTCCACAATAAAAATTTTTAACTGAAAGTTTTTCTTTACTACTAGAATTTTTAACTAAATTTTCTTACTCATTTCTATAATCAAATTTTACTTCACTAAAATAACTTTATATACATGATCATTTTTCTTTTCAAATCAAATTTTCTTGTAGCACATTTGAGAACAAATAAAATTTAAGTTTTGAAAATATTTTTCATTCTCCCCAAACATAAATTTTTAACAAAGTTAAATAGTTTAGCAGCAAATACATATAAGCAGAAATAAAAATTGAAAAAACATGCTTAGAGGAATATTTATCACCTAACTATACAATTATAAAACTAAAAACAAGAGTAAAATTAAATTTTGATCAATTTTCTACCATTTTAATTTTAATTCAGCATGTAGAGATTCATTGGACTTCTAAGTGGTGGGTACAGACATAAAAAAAGACAGACACACTAACTTTGATTTCACAGTCTAAACATAANTAAGTTTTGAAAATATTTTCCATTCTCCCCAAACATAAATTTTTAACAAAGTTAAATAGTTTAGCAGCAAGTACATATATGCAGAAATAAAAATTGAAAAAACATGCTTAGAGGAATATTTATACCCTAATTATACAATTAAAAAACTAAAAACAAGAGTAAAATTAAATTTTGATCAATTTTCTATCATTTTAATTTTAATTCAGCATGTAGAGATTCATTAGACTTCTAAGTGGTGGGTACAGACATAAAAAAAGACAGACACACTAACTTTGATTTCACAGTCTAAACATAAAAATCAAACAAACTAACAAGATAAAATAAAAATATAGGGTATCAATTTTTTGAAATTAAAGTTTAAAATTAAAGCTAGCAAGATTTTCAACTTTTCAAAATACATAGAAATAAGTTCAATCCTAACTAACTAAAACACATTACTCAACACACAAAAACAATTACTGCCCTAGAATTTAAAACAAAATACTAACAAAACACAAACATCATAATAACAATTAAACAAAAAATCCAACACATCACATAGTCCAAATAAGCACACAAATTCAAATGTCTCAAGTTCACACCACGTAGTCGATCACATATTACAAATATAAAATTAACTTAGTCCTCCTCCTCATCATCAAAATTACCACTGTTCTAGACATTTGTGGGCACATAATCAGGGTATCTTGGATATGAAGAAAATTCCACTCCTTGGTTACCTTTTATGAGGCTTTCTAAAGATGAGTGAAATTTCTCCTCATAATCACTATGCCTTCTAGCATATCCATTAATATGTTCTACAAAATGCTCTAGATTTTGAACCTTATCTGTGGTATAATTAATATTATCTATCATCCTCTGCAGAAATTGATCCTGAGTTTTAGTAGACTCACCTCTAAAAGTAGATGCTCACGAGGTAGATGGTCTTGATGTAGAAGCAACATAGGTGGATGCAGCAGACTTCGACATTCCATAACTTCTTGAAAATCCTCCTTTCCAATCAAAAATAGAGTGCTCAGAATACGATTACACATTTCCACTTATAATTGGCTTTAGAGGCAGCACCACTTCTACCCAGCTATCATATATGACACCAACCTGCTCACACAAAGAAAAGATCAAGGTAGCAAATCCGAGACCTCTAGTGGTAGCGGAAGTGGCAGAATTGATGATAGTCTGATAAATCAAAGCTTCAATAGTGGTAAGCTTGCCTTCTTGAATACAATAATTCAACGTTGCTCTCTCCTTCATAGCTTCACTAAGATGATTTGTCGGTAACAGACGAGCTAAAATAAAGTAGTGCCACACGTTCGATGGTGCACTTAACTTTGAAGTGGAAAAGTTGACTCTCGTCTCATTTGCAATTTTCCAGAGTCACCTTCCAACTGTCAAATATGAAATAATCTCATGCAGCTCCATGTCAGTCAGACTATTGTTTGCATAAAAATATAAAGTATCAAGCAGTAAATGGTAGAACTATTGATTACCTCCAATGAATAAGGTACCATTCCACCTCTAGAAGGTTTGCATAAAAATCCCATAAAACAGATATCACAGCCATACTAGAAAAATAACATAATTATTCCTGTTGTCAGCGAACAATCAAATATTTCAAGGATCCACCTGGATTTTAAAAGCGCCTCTTAGGAATCATTTTTTGTGACTGTAGAGTGTCACTATATCTGTCCTAAGCTTTTCAACTCACAAACTTGCTTGAATCAAAGTGGGCCTTTCCCTTACTCTTCATTCTTGGGGCCATTTTAAAAATTTCACAAAGTTCCATAATAACTTTAAAAGTCAAGTCTAATCTACTAAACTTAACTCATATACCCATAAACTACACTTTCATAGCAATTTCTACAAATTTTTCAACACTTTTCGCCAGGAATAGTGATTTTTGAGTTTTTCCAAATGTACGCAAAATATATGGTGAAAATAAAAAATATTTACATATAAGTGAAGCTGTTACATTAAGAAATCTAAATCTAGCAAATTTGGCTCAAATCCACCGAGAAATCTCCACAAAAAGGTTTGCCTTAACTTCAAAATCATGAACTCAAGTGGAAAAAGACGATGACAGGAGTAAGAATGACGTTACTTTACACCTTTAAGCACTGTTGACCTCGCTTTTGGTTGAGGTTTAGTTTCTCCGCTTTAGTAGCCTAAGGTCTAGCCATAGGACTGTCCTGTTGGCTGTTCTTAGTAAACTAGAAAAGGAACCCTCACCATTAGAAATTCTACCTTCTTCTCTACTCAACTTGGAGTTCCACATGTTTGTCTTAGCCTCTAGTACTTAGTAGGTGGGGTCACTATGGTAGAAACTCAAGATGAGTCACCCTTAGGGCTGTTGGACCTCAGGGTTGACCGTTGGTGTTGGTCTAGGGCTAAGGCACTCACTTGCAATCACTTACACTCACAATTACTCACTATCCTAAACCCAGAATTTCTAGGCTCTAGTCCCTTGATACTTTTGGGAGACTCCTGTTGGTGGTTCCCTAAACCCATTAGCTCTAGGCTAGGGTTTATCTAAGACGACTACATAGAGGACTGTTGACCTCATTTTTGGTTGAGGTTTAGTTTTTTCCTCCTTAGTAGCCTAGGGTCTAGCCATAGGACTCTTCCTGTTGACTATTCCTAGAAAATTAGACATGGCACCCTCACCACTAGAAATTCTACCATCTTCTTTACTCAACCTGAAGTTCCACATGTTGGTCTCAACCTCTAAGTACTTAGTAGGTTAGGTCACTATGGGGGAAACTCAAGATGAGTTACCCTTAGGATTGCTAGACCATAAGGTTGAACTTGGGTGTTGGTCTGGAGCTAAGGCACTCACTACACTAATCTGCATCCACAATAACTCACAACCCTGAACTCAAATTTCTAACCTAGATCCCTTGATCTTTTGGGATATTCATGTAGATTGTCCCCTAAACCTACTAGCCCTAGGGTTATGATTTAGCTAAGACCACTATGTAGAGGACCCAAAATGGGGTTTCCTTTGGTCCATAGCTTATTGGTGATGATTGGTACCTCAACTCTACCAAAATACCCATCTTGGCCTTTTAACCCTAGAACACCCCCCAATTACCAAAATGCCCCTCTTGGGCTCAAAATCTCAAAAATTCCAAAAATTCCTAGAAAATCCCAATAAATTCTAAATATTCCCAATTTAATTTCTCTCAATTACCCCATGACCCAATTTGGCCAATTTAACCATCTTAAACCAAAATCCCCAAATTGCCCTTTAAAGACCCAAATTTCCCCAAATCCAACTCAAATGTCCTCTTTAAAGATCCAAATTTCCCCAAATCCAACTCAAATGTCCATCAATTTGATCTCAATTGACCCAATTCCAATCCTAAGCTCAAATTCACTTTTGATATGACCAAACTAAACCAAATCCAAGCATCCAATCCTAAACTCAAATTCACTTTTCATATGACCAAAATAAACCAAATACAAGCTCAATTGGTCCATGATTTGAGCCCAATTTATAAACTCAAATTCACTTTTGATATAACTAAACTAAACCAAATCCAAGCTCGATTGGTCCATGATTTGAGCCCAATTTTGATTTGGGTCAAAACCCCAATTTTGACCATATGACAAATCTCACCAAATTGAACCCATAGCCTAGTCAATTGGCCTCAATTAATGTTGAAAAATCTTCATCTGACCAAATTGAACCCATAGCCTAGTCAATTGGCCTCAATTAATGTTGCAAAATCTTTACCTCACTAAATTGAAACCACAGTCTAGTCAATTAGCCTCAATTAATGTTGAAAAATTTTTATAACATTCATATACATCAAAATCAACCATCAATTGACCTTGATGAAGTTTGAAATCCATTTTATTTTGGCCTAATTCCAAAATTCTCATATTTAGCCCCAAATTGGCTAAGTCCCCAAATATCACCCAATCGATTGCCTTAACCTCCAAATTGGCATCCAATTTATGTTGAAAAATCTTCATGAGGCCCCTATTGACCATTTACAATAATCAATTTGGACTTAGCCCAAGGCTAACCCAAGCTAGACCCAAGCCTAGCCCAACATGACCAAATTGATTAAAGTTCAAAATTCCCTCAAACTGACCCTCCAATTGAGCTCAAAACCACTTCCATCCTTCACCAAAGTTGTATCCTATGATCTTCTACACCAAATGCAACAATTATTTTGGCCAATTGACATGAATAACTTAGCCCAAACCCAAGTTTTGGGCATTTGCACCCACTTGGACCCATACACTAAATGTGACCTAACCACCCTAAGGCCACCAAATTAACACCACCACAACCATTAGTTGGACTTAGTGACTAGTCCAAACACCATGAAATCACCTAAATCAAGCTATGGACCAAAGGTCCCCCAAAATAAGGGATCTTATTTCCAAAAATGCACATGATTAAGATATCTTTGACAAATCCAAGCACATTTGCATTAAATTGCTGTGATGGATTCCTCTGGGTTCCCTGAGCTCCTAGCCCACCTACCCCTGGACAGCCGGCAAGTTTAGTGGTCAGAAAAGCCCAAAACCAAGAGCCACTCTCATGGCACCTCACCCAAATCAATCCTGGCTGGCTGGCCGGCCTAGTGGTTGGAAAAGCCCAAAACCGAGAGCCACTCCCATGGCACCTCACCCAAATCAAACCTAGAGTCCAGCTCATCCAAATTAAACTATGGAGCTCCTCTGCCCTCCACCTAAGCACCACAATGCACCCAAGCTTATGCCCTGAGAGCCAGCCCATGGTCATTTTTCTAAAAACTCACCTCCTACGGCCATGGGAGGGGTGCTGAAATTTTCGTAGAGAGGTCTCTCCAAACTTTACACAGTGCTTCCCTAAGATTCCCTCAGTGCATTCCAACCATTTCTCCTCACCCATTCGAATTGTCGGAGCCCAATTTTGAGCTCGAAACCCTGCCGAAAACCAGGACAGAGCCCAATACACCTCCACATTCNTATCACATATTACAAATATAAAATTAACTTAATCCTCCTCCTCATCATCTGAATTACCACTGTTCTAGACATTTGTGGGCACATAATCAGGGTATCTTGGATATGAAGAAAATTCCACTCCTTGGTTACCTTTTATGAGGCTTTCCAAAGATGAGTGAAATTTCTCCTCATAATCACTATGCCTTCTAGCATACCCATTAATATGTTCTACAAAATGCTCTAGATTTTGAACCTTATCTGTGGTATAATTAATATTATCTATCATCCTCTGCAGAAATTGATCCTGAGTTTCAGTAGACTCACCTCTAAAAGTAGATGCTCGCGAGGTAGATGGTCTTGATGTAGAAGCAGCATAAGTGGATGCAGCAGACTTCGACATTCCATAACTTCTTGAAAATCCTCCTTTCCAATCAAAAATAGAGTGCTCAGAATACGATTACACATTTCCACTTATAATTGGCTTTAGAGGCAGCACCACTTCTACCGAAGTATAATATCTAACACCAACCTGCTCACACAAAGGAAAGATCAAGGTAGCAAATCCCAGACCTGTAGTGGTAGCGGAAGTGGCAGAATTGATGATAGTCTGATAAATCAAAGCTTCAATAGTGGTAAGCTTGCCTTCTTGAATACAATAATTCAACGTTGCTCTCTCCTTCGTAGCTTCACTAAGATGATTTGTCGGTAACAGACGAGCTAAAATAAAGTAGTGCCACACCTTCGATGGTGCACTTAACTTTGAAGTGGAAAAGTTGACTCTCGTCTCATTTGCAATTTTCCAGAGTCACCTTCCAACTGTCAAATATGAAATAATCTTGTGGAGTTCCATGTTAGTCAAACTATTGTTTGCATAAAAATATAAAGTATCAAGCAGTAAATGGTAGAACTATTGATTACCTCCAGTGAATAAGGTACCATTTTACCTCTGACGATGACTCAATCCTGTTCCACCTCTAGAAGGTTTGCATAAAAATCCCGTAATACAGATATCATAGCCATACTAGAAAAATAACAGAATTATTCCCGTTGTCAGCAAACAATCAAATATTTCAAGGATCCACCTGGATTTTAAAGCGCCTCTTAGGAATCATTTTTCGTGACTGTAGAGTGTCACTATATCTGTCCTAAGCTTTTCAACTCACAAACTTGCTTGAATCAAAGTGGGACTTTCCCTTACTCTTCATTCTTGGGGCCAATTTAAAAATTTCACAAAGTTCCACAATAACTTTAAAAATCAAGTCTAATCTACTAAACTTAACTCATATACCCATAAACTACACTTTCATAGCAATTTCTACAAATTTTTCATCACTTTTCGCCAGGAATAGTGATTTTCAGGTTTTTCCAAATGTACGCAAAATATATGGTGAAAATAAAAAATATTTACATACAAGTGAAGCTGTTACAATAAGAAATCCAAATCTAGCAAATTTGGCTCAAATCCACCTAGAAATCTCCACAAAAAGCTTTGCCTTAACTTCAAAATCGTGAACTCAAGTGGAAAAAGACGATGACAGGAGTAAGAATGACAAATTTTAGGGTTACTTTACACCTTTAAGCACTGTTGACCTCACTTTTGGTTGAGGTTTAGTTTCTCCGCTTTAGTAGCCTAAGGTCTAGCCATAGGACTGTCCTGTTGACTGTTCTTATTAAACTAGAAAAGGAACCCTCACCATTAGAAATTCTACCCTCTTCTCTACTCAACTTAGATTTCCACATGTTTGTCTTAGCCTCTAGTACTTAGTAGGTGGGGTCACTATGGCAGAAACTCAAGATGAGTCACCCTTAGGGCTGTTGGACCTCAGGGTTGACCCTTGGTGTTGGTTTAGGGCTAAGGCACTCACTTGCAATCACTTACACTCACAATTACTCACTATCCTAAACCCAGAATTTCTAGGCTCTAGTCCCTTGATACTTTTGGGAGACTCCTGTTGGTGGTTCCCTAAACCCATTATCGCTAGGCTAGGGTTTAGCTAAGACGACTACATAGAGGACCGTTGACCTCATTTTTGGTTGAGGTTTAGTTTTTTCCTCCTTAGTAGCCTAGGGTCTAGCCATAGGACTCTTCCTGTTGACTATTCCTAGAAAATTAGACATGGCACCCTCACCATTAGAAATTCTACCACCTTCTTTACTCAACCTTAAGTTCCACATGTTGGTCTCAACCTCTAAGTACTTAGTAGGTTAGGTCACTATGGGGGAAACTCAAGATGAGTCACCCTTAGGATTGCTAGACCTTAGGGTTGACCTTGGGTGTTGATCTGGAGCTAAGGCACTCACGACACTAATCTGCAGCCACAATCTCTCACAACCTTGAACTCAAATTTCTAACCTAGATCCCTTGATCTTTTGGGATACTCATGTAGATGGTCCCCTACTAGCCCTAGCTATGCCACTATGTAGAGGACCCAAAATGGGGTTCGCATTGGTCCATGGCTATATGGTTTTGCTAAAACCACTATGTAGAGGACCCAAAATGGGATTTCCATTGGTCCATGGCTTAGAACTTCTAAGCCTAGTTCCCTTGATCTTTTGGGATACTCATGTAGATGGTCCCCTAAACCTACTAGCCCTAGGGCTATCCACTATGTAGAGGACCCAAAATGGGGTTCGCATTGGTCCATGGCTCTATGAGCTAAGACCACTATGTAGAGAACCCAAAATGGGGTTTCTTGTGGTCCATTGCTTATTGGTGATGATTGGTACCTCAACTCTACCAAAATACCCATCTTGGCCTTTTACCCCTCACCCCCGCAATTACCAAAATGCCCCTCTTGGGCTCAAAATCTCAAAAAATTCCAAAAATTCTTAGAAAATCCAAATAAATTCTAAATATTCCCAATTTAATTTCTCTCAATTACCCCATGACCCAATTTGGCCAATTTAACCATCTTAAACCAAAATCCCCAAATGGCCCTTTAAAGACCCAAATTTCCCCAAATCCAACTCAAATGTCCATCAATTTGATCTCAATTGACCCAAATTCCAATCCTAAACTCAAATTCACTTTTTATATAACCAAAATAAACCAAATCCAAGCTCAATTGGTCCATGATTTGAGCCCAATTTTTATTTGGGTCAAAATCGCAATTTTGACCATATGACTTAATCTCACCAAATTGAACCCATAGCCTAGTCAAATGGCCTCCATTAATGTTGAAATTTTTTTATAACATTCATATACATCAAAATCAATCATCAATTGACCTTGATGAAGTTTGAAATCCATTTTATTTTGGCCTAATTCCAAAATTCTCATATTTAGCCCCAAATTGGCTAAGTCCCCAAATATCACCCAATTGATTGCCTTAATCTCCAAATTGACATCCAATTTATGTTGAAAACTCTTCATGAGGTCCCTATTGACCATTTAAAATAATCAATTTGGACTTAGCCAAAGGCTAACCCAAGCTAGACCCAAGCCTAGGCCAACATGACCAAATTGATTAAAGTTCAAAACTCAAATTGACCCTCCAATTGAGCTCAGCCTAACATGACCAAATTGATTAAAGTTCAAAATTCCTTCAAATTGACCTTTCAATTGAACTCAAATCATTTCCATTCTTCACCAAAGTTGTTCCTTGTGATCATCTACACCAAATGCAACAATCAATTATCTTCTATTCTTCACCAAAGTTGTTCCTTATGATCATATACACCAAATGAAACATTTATTTGGGCCAGCACCCAACATGACCAAAATGATTAAAGTTCAAAATTCCCTCAAATTGACCCTCCAATTGAGCTCAAAACCACTTCCATCCTTGATTTAAGTTCAAAATTCCTTCAAATTGACCTTTCAATTGAACTCAAAACCACTTCCATCCTTCACCAAGATATCTTATGATCCTCTACACCAAATGCAACAATTATT
Organism: Phalaenopsis hybrid cultivar; assembly: GCA_002079205.1. Taxonomy (NCBI): domain Eukaryota; kingdom Viridiplantae; phylum Streptophyta; class Magnoliopsida; order Asparagales; family Orchidaceae; genus Phalaenopsis; species Phalaenopsis hybrid cultivar. Next base: position 113,864 of record JXCR01145880.1, read on the forward strand.
TTGGCCAATTGACATGACTAACTTAGCCCAAACCCAAGTTTTGGGCGTTTTCACCCACTTGGACCCGTACACTAAATGTGACCTAACCACCCTAAGGCCACCAAATTAACACCACCACAGCCATTAGTTGGACTTAGTGACTAGTCNTCCTCACATCTTCCAGGCTAATTGTGTGATCATTTCACATGAATGTAAGCCCTAAATAATAAAATTGGCAGGATGAAACATTTAAATATTTCTCCACAAAACGGGAGCCAAACATTAGAAAAACTTGGGAGTCACCGAGGTTCTCCTCTGGATCCATGACAACCCCTAGTTCTTCTTCCTTTGGATTCTACCTAAAATGTTCCAAATTTGAACCAATCACCTTTCACACCTCTATGTTTGATTTCGTTGAAGAGTCCTACTCTTTGAAATTCCTTGAAGATAATATTTCCTGATTTTTATCGAGAGTCTTCTTAGGTGACTTTGGCATTTAGGATGTAATTAACTATAGGGGCTTGCCCATATAGGAAGCATGTCTGAACCCAACTTAATATAAACCATATTTAATACTTTATATTAAATAGGGGAACTTGTCGGCAAATATAAAGATTTCGCAGACCAAACGGACGTCATACTCTCCTTAGTTTATTTGATCGAGCCTCAACCTCAAGGCTTGTGTTTATCCTTCGGAATAGATACAGGATTTGAGGTACAATGCTCTTTCATTTTAAACTATGAAAACTATGGGGTCAGCTTGATTTCATACTTCAACGTCCTTCTGAAGAGGGCGACAGAATTTCGATTCCGATGACCGACAGCTTCTTACAGGCAACCCCACAAACCATCCCCAAAATAACGCCGACAGCTTCTGGCGACTCTGTTGGGGACAAGCTTTTTTCTCCATACAAATCAAAAAAATTATTATCTTCACACATCGGTAATATATCCATGTCCCTCTTGGACCAAATTACCCCTCTTCCGTTAGCATACTTTACCCATTTCTGTCTTGGGAAAGTACAACTAACTCCTTGGACTTCAGGACTAGCTGTTCAACCATCTTTGAATAGAGGGGTTCAGAAGGCCATTAAGGACTCTTTAATTTTTTTATGTGCCCAATAGGTGTGTTGGTGGATTAACTCCACCTAGGCATTTTTCTGCTACTAATTGGGTCCCGCGCTGGCTTCTAAACTTTCTCACAACTCCTTTTCACATTTGTTTTGCTGCTTCACAAATTAAACCAAATCGTGTTATGTTGCACGCACTTCAAAATATTAATCAATTTTACACCCTTTTAAATAAATATTTTAAAATTACCTGTAAATTAAGACCCGCCAGGTCTACAGATTAACCTCTACTATCAATGCTTGCACTAAGGATTACGAGGTTGTTGGCCATATAGCTAACCCTAAAACTTTCTATTTTAAAGCCTATTGCGATGGCTTACCCAACACTGACCTTTTCTTACAACCTGCCGACGGACCACAACGCCCGTAACGTCGCTCCCACCATCAAGTTTGAAGCCAGATTTGAAGACCTCGAGGTTTTCCTCGGGAAAAGCCCGTTCGTGGTAATGAAGATGGCTTCCCCGGAAGTTCAAGAGCCGTCTGTAGAATTCAATTTGAGCTGCCTTCAAGACTTCACTGCCAGTAAGAAGGTTAAAGCTGTTGCCGTTGCGACACCCGCCAAACCTGTTATCCCTGTTGTTGCTAAGGGGAAGGAAGTGATGATTGTCGAAGATTCGACGGAAGGATTAACTGTTCTTCCACCCGTGTTTGAAATCGGGTCGAGCTCAAGGACTGTACCATTGACCCCAACTCAAAGGAGGAACCACAATAGGAGAATTCGGAGGGTCATCAAAGTCCAGACTCCTTAAAAAACACCTGATGAGGAGGAGCCTGATCAAGTTGAAGAGGTATTACAGGAAATTTACCCACTCCTGTGAGGGAGTAGATTCCATCCTCTGATAGATATTGATGGATATGAGAGTATCCGAAAGATTGTTGTTGCATTCCCATCACCTCATGGACATGGTGAGGAGGGAAAGAAATTCAGCCCCATCACCCGAGTTAGTGCAGTCTTCAGAAGGCTTGCTATTAAAGAAGGATGTTCTGTTAGT
>JXCR01145880.1:118685-132804 GCA_002079205.1 Phalaenopsis hybrid cultivar
AAAACAGATAATGACTCGAGAAGAGATACCACCACCTCCGCCAGTGGAAGAACCACATAATCAAGATAAAATCGGAGGAGCATACAAAGTATATTACAACGTGCAAGCTCAACTTAGGAAGTTGCCTGCCCGACTAAGCATCTACGACGCTCTGATCCTGTCAAAGGAGATGAGAGAATCTTTGGTTATAGCTTTGCTAGATCCAGAAATTTGCTTAGCTCAGTTGGCTAGCACATCCTCAGATGAAGTTTGCTCATTGAGAGAACAGTCAGGGGTAACCTTTACAGACGAAGACTTGCTGCTCGATACCGCCGACTACAACCGTCCGCTCTACATCTCCGTCAACATCGACAGATTTGTGTTATCCAGAGTTTTAATGGATCCTGGAGCATCTCTTAACTTGATGAGTCTACGGACGTTAGTATATTTGGACTTCAACGTTCAGGAGCTCATCCCCGATAAGATGATGTTAAGAGGATTCAATCAAAAGGGAGAAAGAGCCGTTGGATCAATTTCATTACTTATGAAGGTTGGAGAACTTGTAACAATCGTTAAATTTCATATCTTCGACGCCGAGCCCTCTTTTAACGCTTTGTTGGGTCGACCGTGGATTCATGAGCTAAACATGGTTCCATCATCCCTACATAAGTGCATTAAATATCAGAAAGATGGTCAAGAAAATTGCATCAAGGGAGATCTATAACCATTTTCAGTGCATGAAGTTGGCATCCACGAAGACGCTGCCTACTACGCGCCTCCAAAGAAGACTGTTTTCTCACGTGAAATTTTGACACACAAAGATAAAGATTCAGAGGGATCACAAAAATAAGGCCATACAACTCCGCTTCAACAACCTTCTACCACTCCCTTACAACAAGTTGGTGGAGGTTCTTCTAGTCCACGCACTCGAGGTCGAGGCCGGGGATGTGGACGAGGAAAGATCAATTTAATTGTTGAACGGACTAGGCCAACTATCAGCATTGGTGATGAAGACAGTTCTGAAGATGAAGTAATAATGACAAAATAGAAGAAACCTCAGTATCAGATATCCCTAGAATATACAGAGAGGAATGAATATGAACAATGTATGATCGGATAAACCACTATGTGGATACTATGACCCTCACTCTGATTCTTCCTCAAAAGTTCTAGAGTTTAGAGGTGAAGGAAGTCCGTAGTGTTGGTTCAAAGCTAATCAAATTTTACCGCGCTTCTACCTCTACTGAGCTTGAAAAACATGTAAATTGGGAAGTTGATTCTAATGAATTAATGGAATTGCCTTTTGGTTACTTCTCGCCTTGTGTTCAAAAGTTAATTCAACAGGTACACTTACCAAAACAAATGCCAAAAGATAAATTTCAACTTTTTGAAAACCTATGGAATGGTACCTGGACACTTACCAAAACAAATGCCAAAAGATAAATTTCAACTTTTTGAAAAATTATAGAATGGTAAAAGGAAACTTACCAAAACAAATGCCAAAAGATAAATTTCAACTTTTTGAAAAACTATGGAATGCTACGAAATTTACCAAAACAAATGCCAAAAGATAAATTTCAACTCTTTGAAAAATTATGGAATACTATACATTTACCAAAACAAATGCCAAAAGATAAATTTCAACACTTTGAAAAATTGTGGAATACTATTTACCAAACAAATGCCAAAAGATAAATTTCAACTTTTTGAAAAATTATGGAATGCTAGAAGTTGAACTCCCAATTCAACAAAAGATAAATTTCAACTCTCTGAAAAATTGTGGAATATTAAAAGACGAACTCCCAATTCAAAAGAAAGTCTTGGATTTGGTACAGTTGGACCAGTCGATGATTCTAAATTTTGCATGGTTATTACTAGTGAGTCAGAAAAAGATTATCTTGATATAGATGATGACTCCACTGATCAACCAATAGAAGATGCTCCGCCAGAATTTGAGGAAGAAATTAAATCCACTATCGATACTGATCAACCAATAGAAGATGCTCCGCCAGAGTTTGAGGAAGAAATTAAATCCACTATCGATGAATTGAAAGAGATTAACCTCGGGACTGAAGAAACCCTGGCCTACATTTATAATTTTTCTACTTGATGACGAAGAATCTGCAGAACTGGTCAAACTATTAACATAATTCAAAGATTACTTCGCATGGAGCTATGATAAAATGCCAGGACTGTCAGCAGAGGTTGCAGTCCATAAACTTGAGGTGGACATAAATGTAACCCCAGTAAAACAAGCTTCCGGGAGAATGCGCCTCGAAATAGAACAACAAGTTATTGCCGAGGTAAAGAAATTGATAGACGCCAACTTCGTTAAAGAAGAGCAGTACCCCACGTGGTTAGCCAATATGTACCCGTTAACAAAAATGGACATATCCGCGTTTGTGTCGACTTCAGAGATTTGAACAAGGCATGTCCAAAAGACGAGTTTCCACTACCTATCCCAGAAATGATGGTGGATATCGCTTCAACACATGAGATTTTCTCCTTCATGGACGGATCATCAAGGTATAACTAAATCAAGATGGCTCCCGAGGATGCAGTGCTTACATCTTTCAGAACACCGATTGGAATCTTCTGCTACACAGTGATGCTGTTCGACCTAAAGAACACTGGAGCGACATATCAGCGTGCAATGATGGAGATTTTTGACGACCTAAAGAAGGCTGGGAAATGTACTTCGATGGTGCCTCGTCAGCTAGGAAATACATGGGATCAGACACAGTTATACCAGGCAAGGTAGGGATCAGTTTGATCTTTATCACATTGGATAAGGGTATGTTAAGGTTTTCTTACCACCTGACGAAGCCATGTACCAACAATGAAGCAAAATATGAATCCTTAATCACCGGATTGGAGTTGGCAATTTCAATGGATATAATGAACATTGTTATTTATGGTGACTCTCAACTTGTCATCCAGCAAGTCGCCGGACAATACAAAATTCTAAAACCCTTAACAGAATACCATCAGTACGTGATGAAGCTCCTGGAGCAGGTTCCTGAGGTGACTTTCTACCGGACAGAACACCATATGTACGCGATGAAGCTCCTGGAGCAGATTCCTGAGGTGACGTTCTACCGGATTCCTCAGGAAGATAATGCTCATGCCGACGCTTTAGCAAAACTCGCTAAGGAAATGTCGTGTCCCCCGGAGGATTCCATCGANCCCTCTTTTAACGCTTTGTTGGGTCGACCGTGGATTCATGAGCTAAACATGGTTCCATCATCCCTACATAAGTGCATTAAATATCAGAAAGATGGTCAAGAAAATTGCATCAAGGGAGATCTATAACCATTTTCAGTGCATGAAGTTGGCATCCACGAAGACGCTGCCTACTACGCGCCTCCAAAGAAGACTGTTTTCTCACGTGAAATTTTGACACACAAAGATAAAGATTCAGAGGGATCACAAAAATAAGGCCATACAACTCCGCTTCAACAANTGAGAGGTTTACCTGTTATTCCTGCAGTCATGGAAAGAAAGACAAGACAATTACCTGACGCTGTAGCCGGTCTACACCATGGGGAGCATACCTTCCCTCGACATACCGATGTCTCTACTAAGACATCCCGACCTGAGACATCATCGTCAAAGAAGAAGAAGGTATGGTTACCCAAGGTCGCTGCACCGATACAGTTCAGTGAGCCTACAAGACAGAGTAAAACCAGTGCCTGAAATATCTGACATTGTCGCGATAATAGCCAACGAGATGGAGGAACAAGTTGGGGATTTCCATCAGGGTCCTCCAGATCTTTAAGCAATCAAGGAATTGATAATTGAAGAAAAAGTTGAGAAACTCAGGATTAAGATTTCTGAGTTGGCTTGAGAACACGGAGTTTCCGTCGATAGTGACAATGAGGATTTTGATTACAATGATTACTTGGAGGAAGATTTCATGGATGTCCATGTGATTGAAACTAGAGCTACCACATCTGCACGCGAGACTCAACCTCACACTGAAGAGAACGCCATAGATGAGCTGCATAGGGTTATCCTCCTTAGGGATAAACAAGTTGTTCTACTGGAGAAGAGAATAGAAGAAATGACTACAGCTATGACCGCCATGGCCACCATTCAAGGGCAATCACAAGCACCACGATTGGCTTCTCTAGAGATTAATCAGCCAAAAATCATACACATCGCAGATAAAAGAAGGGAGGCTACTTTGACAGACAAAGAAGAACAACCAAAGAAGGATTCTCCATCAAGTGCCATGCCAGAAAAAGAGTTCAAGCAAATGGTTAAACAAGTACGGGATGCTTTAGCCCAGTCCAAGGGCGGTGCATCAATTTTAAAGGGTAGNGAGTCACCTACCCGTGTTCCCATTTGGCTCCATTTGGGAAACCGAGTCGATACTGCTATGGTCACCACCGCTCATACCACCACCAGGACCTCAGGTCGCCGACCGATTAAGTCAAGACTGGGTCCGAGAGGTTTACATGTTATTCCTGCAGTCATGGAAAGAAAGACAAGACAATTACCTAATGTTGTAGCCAGTCTACACCATGGGGAGCATACCTTCCCTCGACATACCGATGTCTCTACTAACACATCCCGGCCTGAGACATCATCGTCAAAGAAGAAGAAGGTATGGGTACCCAAGGTCGCTGCACCGATACAGTTCAGTGAACCTGCAGGACAGAGTAAAACCAGTGCCTGAAATATCTGACATCGTCGCGACAATAGCCAACGAGATGGAGGAACAAGTTGGGGANGTCCTCAAAATGGGAGCCAAATGTTAGGATAACTTGGGAAGTAACCGAGGTTCTCCTCTGGATCCATGACAACCCCTAGTTCTTCTTCCTTTGGATTCTACACTAAAATGTTCCAAAATTGAACCAATCACCTTTCAAACCTCTATGTTCGATTTCGTTGAAGAGTCCTACTCTTTGAAATTACTTGAAGATAATATTTCCTGATTTTTATCGAGAGTCTTTCTAGGTGACTTTTGTCATTTAGGATGTAATTAACTATAGGGGCTTGCCCATATAGGAAGCATGTCTGAACCCAACTTAATATAAATCATATTTAATACTTTATATTAAATAGGGGAACTTGTCAGCAAATATAAAGGTTTGGCAGACCAAACGGACGTCATACTCTCCTTAGTTTATTTGATCGAGCCTCTTCCTCAAGGCTTGTGTTTATCCTTCGGAATAGATACAAGATTTGAGGTACAATGCTCTTTGATTATAAACTATGAAAATTATGGGGTCAGTTTGATTTCATACTTCAACGTCCTTCCGAAGCGGGCGACGGAATTTTGATTCCGATGATTGACAGCTTCTTACGGGCAACCCCACAAACCATCCCCGAAATAACGCCGACAGCTTCTGGCGACTCTACTGGGGACAAGCTTTTCTCTCCATACAAATAAAAAAAATTATTATCTTCACACATCGATAATATGTCCATGTCCCTCTTGGACCAAATTACCCTTCTTCCGTTAGCATACTTTACCCATTGTCTTGGGAAAGTACAACTAACTCCTTGAACTTCAGGACTAGCTGTTCAACCATCTTTGAACAGAGGGGTTCGGAAGGCCATTAAGGACTCCTTAAATTTTTATGTGGGGTCGGACCCCCAATAGGTGTGTCGATGGACTAATTCCACCTGGGCATTTTCTGCCTAAATTGTTTTATGTGCCCAATAGGTGTGTTGGTAGATTAACTCCATCTAGGCATTTTTCTGCTATTAATTGGGTCTCGCGCTGGCTTCTAAACTTTCTCACAACTCCTTTTCACATTTGTTTTGCTGCTTCACAAATTAAACCAAATCGTATTGTATTGCGCGCACTTTAAAATATTAATCAATTTTACACCCTTTTAAATAAATATGTTAAAATTATCTATAAATTAAGACCCGCCCGGTCTATAGATTAACCTCTACTTTCAATGCTTGCACTAAGGATTACGAGGTTGTTGGCCATATAGCTAACCCTAAAACTTTCTATTTTAAAGCTTATTGCGATGGCTTACCCAACACTGACCTTTTCTTGCAACCTGCCGACGGACCGCAACGCCCGTAACGTTGCACCCACCATCAAGTTCAAAGACGGATTTGAAGACCTCAAGGTTATCCTCGGGAAAACCCCGTTCGTGGTAATGAAGATTGCTGCCCCGGAAGTTCAAGAGCCGTCTACAGAATTCAATTTGAGCTGCCTTCAAGACTTCCCTGCTGGTAGGAAGGTTAAAGCTGTTGCCGTTGCGACACCCGCCAAACCTGTTATCCCTGCTGTTCCTAAGGGGAAGGAAGTGATGATTGTCGAAGATTTGGCTGAAGGATTAACTGTCCTGCCACCCGTGTTTGAAATCGGGTCGAGCTCAAGGACTGTACCACTGACCCGAACTCAAAGGAGGAACCGCATTAGGAGAATTCGGAGGGTCATCAAAGTCCAGACTCCTTAAAACACACCTGATGAGGAGGAGCCTGATCAAGTTGAAGAGGCATTACAGGAAATTTACCCACTCCTGTGAGGGAGTAGATTCCATCCGCTGACAGATACTGATGGATATGAGAGTATCCAAAAGATTGTTGTTGCATCCTCATCACCTCATGGGCATGGTGAGGAGGGAAAGAAATTCAGCCCCATCAACCGAGTTAGTGCAGTCTTCAGAAGGCTTGCTATTAAAGAAGGATGTTTTGTTAGTGAATTACTTAAACGAGTGGGACATGCAATTTCCCCTCATATGAAGAATGAAATTTTGAAGGATATTAAGTCTGCTAGAAAATCTCGTAGGTCGACTATAGAGTCACCTACCCGTGTTCCCATTTGGCTCCATTTGGGAAACCGAGTCGATACTGCTATGGTCACCACCGCTCATACCACCACCAGGACCTCAGGTCGCCGACCGATTAAGTCAAGACTGGGTCCGAGAGGTTTACATGTTATTCCTGCAGTCATGGAAAGAAAGACAAGACAATTACCTAATGTTGTAGCCAGTCTACACCATGGGGAGCATACCTTCCCTCGACATACCGATGTCTCTACTAACACATCCCGGCCTGAGACATCATCGTCAAAGAAGAAGAAGGTATGGGTACCCAAGGTCGCTGCACCGATACAGTTCAGTGAGCCTGCAAGACAGAGTAAAACCAGTGCCTGAAATATCTGACATCGTCGCGACAATAGCCAACGAGATGGAGGAACAAGTTGGGGATTTCCATCAGGGTCCTCCAGATCTTTAAGCAATCAAGGAATTGATAATTGAAGAAAAAGTTGAGAAACTCAGGATTGAGATTTCTGAGTTGGCTTGAGAACACGGAGTTTCCGTCGATAGTGACAATGAGGATTTTGATTACAATGATTACTTGGAGGAAGATTTCATGGATGTCCATGTGATTGAAACTAGAGCTACCACATCTGCACGCGAGGCTCAACCTCACACTAAAGAGAACGCCATAGATGAGCTGCATAGGGTTATCCTCCTCAGGGATGAACAAGTTATTCTACTGGAGAAAAGAATAGAAGAAATGACTGCAGCTATGATCGCCATGGCCACCATTCAAGGGCAATCACAAGCACCGCGATTGGCTTCTCCAGAGGTTAATCGCCAAAAATCATACACATCACAGATGAAAGAAGGGAGGCTACTTTGACAGACAAAGAAGAACAACCAAAGAAGGTACACATCGCAGATGAAAGAAGAGAGGCTACTTTGACAGACAAAGAAGAACAACCAAAGAAGGATTCTCCATCAAGTGCCATGCTAGAAAAAGAGTTCAAGCAAATGGTTAAACATGTACGGGATGCTTTAGCCCAGTCCAAGGGTGGTGCATCAATTTTAAAGGGTAGGCCTTACCTGGAGCAGTTTGATGTTGTGCCTTTCCCCAAGGGTTTTGTAACCCCAAACTTCAAGATATTTGATGGGTCAGGAAATCCTAGATAGAACATAGCACATTTTCGAGCCAATTGTGGAAACACAAGGAATAGCGAAGCCTTACTCTGTCAATAGTTCGTTAGCAGCTTGTCAGGGATTGCTTTCGACTGGTACGCTGACTTGCCCAACGGGTCAGTTAGAACCATTTTTTGAATTGGAATAGGTTTTGGTGAAAAGATTTGCTGGTGCGCAGCATCATGTGTTAATTGGAGAACTCATGATGGAGAAGCAGAAGCCTAGTGAAACCTTGAAAGACTATATTTTGAGGTGGAGAAACCTTAGCATGAAATGTGAACCTCAGCTACAGGAACATCAAGCATTCATGGGCCAGTAGCTTTCATGCTTAAGGAACTCACCAAAAATACTTCGAGAAGCTACTCAGTAAAGCCAGCAGTCTTCAAGAAGAAATGAAGCACATGGAGCCACATGAAAAGGCTAAGGTGATAAGAGTATTCAAAAAGAAATCAGGGGTAGTCGCAATTGTCGACAAAGGAAAGCAGCCGATAAAGATATATGCAGAAGATCATCATCAATCTTCATCATAGTACCCTTAAAAATAGAGCAATTAATTTAACCAACGGCTGTCTCAGGAGGGATCACCTCGAATAGCGGGTAAAATAATTTCCCTGTTAGAGCGACAAAAAGTTGTTTACTCCTTCAAAGATGAAGTTGTACCCAAAATTTTCAAAAGCTTGATGAAGAAACAAGAATTCAAACTGCCTGATCCAAAGAAACTCCAAGAGGTGGATAAGAGGAATGAACCAAATTATTGCCCATACCACCGGTTGCTTGGACGCACTATAGACAAATGTTTTGTGTTCAAAGACTTCCTCGAGAAGAACCTCAAGGAAGAGAATATAACAATCCCTGAGTATTTGAGAGAAACTGAAAAAGGTTCCATAAACTTGGTTTCAACTGAGTCAATCTCCCCAGTGATCCATAGGTCGGAACAGACGGATGGAGTACAACTTGGGAAGAACTCAAGAGGGTCCTCAATAAAATGCAAGATTCATCGAAACAAGCTTCTACAAATACCGAAGAAGGATGGAATGAGGTATGGAGTAGATCGTCCAAGAAGGTACTGAACAAGCTACAGTCTGCATCAAAACAAGCCTCCATTCAGAGTTTGCAACACACCGAGCCCGAGATGAAGGTTTCACCAGAGAATCCGTCATCGTCCAAGACAAAAATAAAGAAAAAGAAGTGCATCGCTGCCAAGATTGATAGCACGGAGGGGGGGGGGAGAGGATAGGGGCTGCCTCTACTATATTGGTTGTCTCGGATTTAGGGAAGAAAGTCCTCAAACCCTTGACTTTGTATGATTATCTTTTTGTCCCTCCGGGGTCTTATGAATATAATGGTTGTGATTTCGGCTACGTTTTGACTATTTCTGGTAATAACATGACTGATTATTAGCAAGCTAGTTACGATCTCGATCCTCAAAATGATCCTCAAATTGTACTTTAATCGGATGAACTTGTTGTCAAGTCTAAAAAAGACATCAACGATATCGCTTATGACAGCACCGATAACAAAGAGCCAACTCTTGAGCGTCATGGTGCACCGCTTGCCATCAACTTAGATCTCACGGACGAAGAAGAAAAGACACCAGGAGATTCAACAATGATATCTCAAGAAGAAGAAGTCACAGAAGTCAACTTGAGGAGCGGGAAAGTGTTACCACCAAGAACAGCTCCAGCAGATAAAGGAAAACAGACAATGATTCGAGAAGAAATACCCCAACCTCCACCAGTGGAAGAACCACATAATCAAGATAAAATCGGAGGATCATACAAATTAGATTACAACGTGCTAGCAAATCTTAGGAAGTTGCATGCCCGACTAAGCATCTACGATGCTCTGATCCTATCAAAGGAGACGAGAGAATCTCTGGTTATAGCTTTGCTAGATCCAGAAGTTTGCTTAGCTCAGTTGGCTAGCACATCCTCAGATGAAGTTTGCTCGTTGAGAGAACAGCCAGGGGTAGCTTTTACAGATGAAGACTTGCTGCTCGGTACCGCCGACTACAACCGTACGCTCTACATCTCCGTCAACATCGACAGATTTGTGTTATCCAGAGTTTTAGTGGATCCTGGAGCATCTCTTAACTTGAAGAGTCTACGTATGTTAGCATATTTGGACTTCAACGTTCAGGAGCTCATCCGCGATAAGATGATGTTAAGAGGATTCAATCAAAAGGGAGAAAGAGCCGTTGGATCAATTTCATTACTTATGAAGGTTGGAGAACTTGTAACAATCGTTAAATTTCATATCTTCGACGCCGAGACCTCTTTTAACACTCTGTTGGGTCGACCGTGGATTCATGAGCTAAAAATGGTTCCATTATCCCTACATCAGTGCATTAAATATCGGAAAGATGGTCAAGAAAATTGCATCAAGGGAGATCTATAACCATTTTCAGCGCATGAAGTTGGCATCCACTAAGACGCTGCCTACTACGCGCCTCCAAAGAAGACTGTCTTCTCACTTGAAATTTTGACACACAAAGATAAAGATTCAGAGGGATCACAAAAATAAGGCCATACAACTCTGCTTCAACAACCTTCTACCACTCCCTTACAACGAGTTGGTGGAGGTCTTCTAATTCTTGCACCCGAGGTAGAGGCCGGGGACGTGGACGAGGAAAGATCAATTTAATTGTTGAACGGACTAGGTCAACTATCAGCATTGGTGATGAAGACAGTTTTGAAGATGAAGTAATAATGACAAAATAGAAGAAACCTCAGTATGAGATATCCCTAGAAGATACAGAGAGGAATGAATATGAAACAATGTATGATCGGATAAACCACTATGTGGATACTATGACCCTCACTCCATTTCTCCCTCAAAAGGTCTAGAGTTTAGAGGTCATGGAAGTCCGTAGTGTTGGTTCAAAGTTGATCAAATTTTACCGCGCTTCTACCTCTCTTGAGCTTGAAAAACATGTAAATTGGGATGTTGATTCTAATGAATTAATGGAATTGCCTTTTGGTTATTTCTCTCCTTGTGTTCAAAAGTTAACTAATTAATTAATGGAATTGCACCTTGTGTTCAGAAGTTAATTTAACAAGGACACTTACCAAAACAAATGCCAAAAGATAAATTTCAACTTCTTAAAAAATTATGGAAAATTAATTCAACAGGTACACTTACCAAAACAAATGCCAAAAGATAAATTTCAACTTTTTGAAAACCTATGGAATGGTACCTGGACACTTACCAAAACAAATGCCAAAAGATAAATTTCAACTTTTTGAAAAATTATAGAATGGTAAAAGGAAACTTACCAAAACAAATGCCAAAAGATAAATTTCAACTTTTTGAAAAACTATGGAATGCTACGAAATTTACCAAAACAAATGCCAAAAGATAAATTTCAACTCTTTGAAAAATTATGGAATACTATACATTTACCAAAACAAATGCCAAAAGATAAATTTCAACACTTTGAAAAATTGTGGAATACTATTTACCAAAATAAATGTCAAAAGATAAATTTCAACTCTCTGAAAAATTGTGGAATACTAAAAGACGAACTCCCAATTCAAAAGAAAGTCTTGGATTTGGTACAGTTGGACTAGTCGATGATTCTAAATTTTGCATGGTTATTACTAGTGAGTCAGAAAAAGATTATCTCGATATAGATGATGACTCTAGTGATCAACCAATAGAAGATGCTCCGCCAGAATTTGAGGAAGAAATTAAATTCACTATCGATTAATTGAGAGAGATTAACCTCGGGACTGAAGAACAACCCCGACCTACATTTATAAGTTCTTTACTTGATGACAAAGAATCTGTTGAACTGGTCAAACTATTAACATAATTCAAAGATTACTTTGCATGGAGCTATGATGAAATGCCAGGACTATCAGCAGAGGTTGCAGTCCATAAACTTGGGGTGGAAAAAATGTAACCTCAGTAAAACAAGCCTAAGAGAATGCGCCTAAAAATAGAACAACATGTTATCTCCGAGGTAAAGAAATTGATAGATGCCAACTTCGTTAAAGAAGAGCAGTACCCCATGTGGTTAGCCAATATTGTACCGGTTAAAAAAAATGGACATATCTGCGTTTGTGTCGACTTCAGAGATTTGAACAAGACATGTCCAAAAGACGAGTTTCCACTACCTATACCAGAAATGATGGTGGATATCGCTTCAACACATGTCCAAAAGATGAGTTCCCACTACCTATACCGGAAATGATGGTGGACATCGCTTCAACACATGTGCCTTCATGGACGGATCGTCGGGATACAACCAAATCAAGATGGCTCCTGAGGATGCATCGCTACATGAGTTCCCACTACCTATACCGGAGATGATGGTGGACATCGCTTCAACACATGAAATTTTCTCTTTCCACTACCTATACCAGAAATGATGGTGGACATCGCTTCGACACATGAAATTTTCTCCTTCATAGAAGGATTGTCAAGGTATAACTAAATCAAGATGGCTCCCGAGGATGCAGCTCTTACAGCTTTCAGAACACCGATTGGAATCTTCTGCTACACAGTGATGCTGTTGGACCTAAAGAACGCTGAAGCGACATATCAGCGTGCAATGACGAATAATTTTGACGACCTCATGTACAATTTGAGGATTTTGTTTGAACGGTTACGACGATATGACCTTAAAATGAATGCCTTAAAGTGTGCTTTCGGCGTCACCTCTGAGAAATTTCTAGGATTCATTGTCCGTCATCCAGGAATCAAGATCAATCCAGATAAGATTAAAGCTATCTTAGAAATGCCTCCCCCTAAAACCTTGAAGTAGTTACGTTCCTTCTTGGGAAGTTAGCATATCTAAGACGCTTTATTTCCAATCTCTCAGGTAGGTGTCAGCCTTTCTCGGCATTAATTAAAAAGAACGCCAAATTTATTTGGGAAGAAATCAGCGGACCTTTGAGGACGTTAAACAATATTTAATGACACCTTCTGTTTTTGCAGCCCCTATCCCAGAAAAACTGTTGATACTTTATACTGCGGCTTTGGATGACTCTCTTGGAGCCCTCTTAGCCCAAGTTAATGAGGAGGGAAAAGAAAATGCTCTCTACTACTTGAGTCATCATCTAACATCGACGGAGATAAAGTATCCACCTATTGAGAAGCACTGTCTGACATTAATTTTTGCCGCTCAAAAGCATAGACATTACATGCTTTCTCATAAGATTGCCCTAATTTTGAAAGTTAATCCATTGCAATATTTGATGACCTGACCAACACTCTCCGGACGTTTAGCAAGATGGTCAATGATCTTATTGCAATTTGATATAACTTTTGTGCCCCTCCGTGCTATCAAGGGACAAATTTTAGCAGATTTTCACGCTGCACACCCACTGCCAGCTCGGTCCTCTCTCAACAACGAGTTACCAGACGAGCAGATACTACAAATGGAATTTTCCAGTGCGCAGCGCTGGGAAAGGTACTTCGATGGTGCTTCGTCAGCTAGGAAATACATGGGATCAGACACAATTACACCAGGAAATTTAGGGATCAATTTGATCTTTATCACGTCGGATAAGGGTATGTTAAGGTTTTTTTACCACCTGACGGAGCCATGTACCAACAATGAAGCAGAATATGAAGCCTTAATCACCGGATTGGAGTTGGCGATTTCAACTGATATAATGAACATTGTTATTTATGGTGACTCTCAACTTTTTTGGCATCAATTTTTGATGTCTCGAGTGTAGAGTGTCCACTTACACGCTTAAGATGATCTACGGTTCGTCCGCAACTTCTAGTGGCTCCCGGCACTCACCCGAGGCCTTTTGACGCGTGTTGAGGGGCACGTAGCCAGGTTCATCCTGCTAGGCTATGGATTTTGCTTAGGTGAAGGCCGGTCTGCATTTGGCACGTCAAACGACTCCAATTGAAGGAAAAAATATTATGTGGCGCATCGCGCGCGATTTTGGCTCGAATTGGGCCGATCACTTGATGAAGTGGTCCAGATGATCTCGGATGTTGAAGTGGACGCCGCCACTGTGTCCGAAATGTTGATTTTACTTACGGGGGATGTTCACTATGCAACAGCTTCGTGGGTGGGGTAAAAAGGCGCGAATTATAGTTTTGTACACAATAGTAAAAAAAGTGGCCTAAACGACCCCAAATGACAAAACGGACTGCGTCAATGCGTCCGGAACGTCGATTTTAGCCAAGAAGGACGTTCACTTTGCCGCGAGGACGTATACGGGTGAAGAATACATGAACGATAATTATAATAATATAAT
>JXCR01145880.1:147292-162061 GCA_002079205.1 Phalaenopsis hybrid cultivar
TATTATCTAAAAAAAAAACCTCGCTCCTCTCCCTCTCCCCCTAATCGCACGCAACAGCGCCACCACCCTTCCCCTTCGCGAAAAATGCCCTAGGCCGAGCTCCTTCCTCCAGCCGGCGTCTCCCTCCACGCCGGTGAAGACTGGCGCCAACACTCCGGCGCCTCCTTCTAGCCGCCGGTGAGACCCATGACACCCTCGGCTCTCCTTTTCTCTTTCTCGGCCAACATCGCCGCCTGCTCCTCTCTTACCAGGGACGCTTCGCCGGACTTCTTTATCGTCGGCTACCAGATCTGGCCAACATAAGCCCCTTTCTAACCAGATCCGACCTTCTAGCCTCCTTTCGTGCTTCACATCCGCAACACCTAATCTAGGCCTCCTTCCCGCCGATCGAGCCTTCTTTGATGTGCGGAACTTCTTCTGACATCCTGCTGTCGGCCATCACCTCCTTTGTGCGCAGGACCGAGGGTTGAGCACCTCCCCTCTCCCTCACATTTTTTTGCATGTCGTTGTCGAGCTAGCTCCTCCATATCGTCGTCCCTCACTCCCCGGTGGCCGAAATATCTCACCGGAGTGGTTTGCTGCCGAGGGGAAGCGACGACACCACTGCTTGAAGAGGCGTGGATGTCTTCTATTTTGCGAGAAAAGCCTCCTCCCGGGGTTCATCGGTGTCGAGCGTTGCTAAGGTACATTTTGGGTGCATTTTTATATGCTTTGATCATTTATTCTAGGTACTTTGCATACCTCTTGCCCTCACGGCCTCCTATGTCTTTTTGTTGTCATGTGCATGTTTTACAAGGCACATTGGAGCATGGATCAGACGCGGCGAGCTTGGAGCGAGCAAAGAAACGCGTCTGCAACCGCCACGGTGGTGAGACTTTCTACCTCCTAGCCANTGTCTAATTTTTTGAACCTCAATCAAACTTATTTAGGTCTAACCGACATCAGACCTAAAATAAATGACATCATTAAAAATCCAACTCAACAAACTACCAACAGAAACACAAAGGACATAAAATTCACTTTAAAAGACACTAAAAATTAAACTTGAAATTAACATGCAACTAGTTTTGAGAAGATATTTTGTAGGAGGTAACACATGGTTGCTGACTAAATATCTTCCAGCCATTTATGGCTAATCAAACTGCAAACCTAATGACATGGGATGATGGAACCATGAGATCCTAATCGGGTCACCCCAAAAATAAAACAATAAAATGATAAAGTTTAATCGATTAATAAATCGTAAACAACCTCAATTTTTCCAACCAATAAAATCCGAATAAGACATTAAAGCTTAAATTAAACCCTAAAGAATAAAGATCACCAAACGTAACTTGAGCAGTAGTGTTCAAATCTACGAAGATTTTTTGGATGATACAATCTGTGGTTGGTGACAAGAATTTTCTGGTCCTGGTTTAAACACCTTTCGAACTAAGTAGTTTTGAATACTTTACGACCGCAGAATGACGATGCCATGGACATTTTGATCAGGTCATTTAAAAATGATTCAAACAACTAAATTGAAAAAAAATAAACATGATTTCATGCTAATCATGTTTTGTTTTGCAGCTTTGTTAGAGACATAAAACAAATTGAGCTTTAGATTTACTTTGCATGTTATAGGGTATGCTAACTCTGTTTTATAGGATAACATTCTGAAGCGGAACCTCAAGAAAACAAAATAACAAAAAAATGAAAAAAAACAATTTAAAACAAAAAGACATGACATGACAGACATAACTAAATAAAATAAAATGACACGACAAGAAAAATAAAACATTGTCTCAAATAACCAAATGACAACAATAAATCCAAACAAAATGACAGAACAAAAACAAAACGACATGACATGACACGAACAAAAAAAAATAAAATAAAATCTTTAAGGTAGAATCAGATTCTTAGAAATTTATTACTCTGGGAATATACATTTGACGTTTCTTCCTTTAATCTTTACATTTCTTAAAAGAACAAGTGTTATCGTTAATCAGGAGTTTTCTTAGATAGTCTTGACTATCTGAGATGTAATTAACTACAGGAGCTTCCTCTTATAGGAGTAAGAAGAACTCAGAATAGATGATATACCTAAATCTCTGGTTACCAAATTCTTCATGTGGTTTTCTTTATATGAGAAATCATTTTCTCTATAATGAATACCATCTCAACACTTCTATTTTTCATGTTTTCTATTTTAGCCCTTTCCTTCTTTCTCCTAGTATCATAACATCTGAGAACCTTTCACATGATTCAAAAGAATAAGTAACTTGGAAATTAGGGAAATAAAATTGATTAACAGAGTGACAACTCCTTTCAAAAAACAATACTAAACCAACGACATAACGTCACGAAGGAGGGGACAGCTGATGCAGAGGTTTCGGGTGCCATCACTAACCATAACTGTTAGATTCATCATTGAATAGACAAAGCCCACCAGCATGGAAATAAAAAATACAAAGCACCAAACAAGAACAATTCTTGAAGTAAAACAAAGAATGAAACCAAGAAATCAAAGACTATGTATTAAATGGAATAGGAGGCTCAACACCCAACACAGGCTTTCCATGATCACTTCTCATATTTAGATCAAATTCAACAGTAGCATGGTTTAAAGATCTAAAATAATGACTTGAGTAATCAACCTCCAAAACAACAACTTGAGTAATCAACTATAGACATCTTTGGAATATTTTTCAGGAATTAGGCCAGCAAAGTTAACCCAAGGAAAAAATATTGGATAATTGATTTTGTATATCATTTGAAACTTTAGATTCATCAGAGGTATTAAGGTCTGATACCTTAGAAGGTAACCCACATGACTTATTCACTGATTTGCCAATAGGTTCCTGAAAAGATTGGGAAACATTGAGAAGTGACAACATGGATAAGAGTGGCATAAGTTCACTTAAAATGGGTGCAGTTGATGTAGTTTGTATCACATTATGAGAAATATTTTTGAGAAATCCATGAATTGAATTAGGAACAAGCTTCAGTAACTTTTGATAGTAGAGTACAATGCAGCTGCAAGTCTAGGAAACCTACTATAGTATGGACTTGCTGAATCAGATCTTATGTCAAAATAATTATCAGAACTTCTCACTTAGTTTGACCATGAATAAAATCCATAATTCGACTATGCTTTTATCTAAACATTTATTTTTTAGAGGATTTATCCTTTTGACTTTAAACAACATCACACTATTCATCATCATTATCTGAAACCACCACATTATCATCTTAATAAGTATAATTTGTGTTTCTTATGGCATCATCCTAAGAAGTGTAACCAAATAGGAAATGACTAGTTTCCTTAGAAAACAACCTCTTAATCTTGGCATTTTCATGCATAAACATTGGAACAATAGAGGGGTTTGATTCGTCAAAAGGCTCACAAATCCCGCAATAATGAATTTGGTGAATTTTTCAAGTCATAAACTAAAGCCACAAAAATTTTAAATTTTTAGAACAAAGTCCATAAAAGAAAGATTTATCTCAAAATAAGGAAAGATTTCAGATTTTCAATAGCCAAAGCTATATGAATCGAATGGCCTATCGGTATACATAAGATTTTATATGATTTTGCTCGAGTTTCTGATTTCCATAAACAAGCATATTTAGATTTTACAATGGCAGGCCCATTCAAAAATTAGCATCACATAAACGGGCTATAAGAAAATTGATGAGAGAAAACCAATTACAAGTGAATTCACTTCTCATAGTTTAGATGTAAAAGTAAACTTCGAACAAATAGTTTATTAATCCAATTGAGAATAGAAAAATGGTGATGATTGAAATTATTCCAAAAAATTCAAGAAATAATATGCATAATAAGTACTCCAGACAAAATAACCTAAGAAATATTTTGATATGAAGGAAGAATTTCATTCATATAACTTAATTTCTACTTATTTACATATATAACACCTAAAATCATCTTGTATATATTTGTACAGCTCAAAACTATCTCACGACATATGAGAAACTATAAATCAAACCTCTAAATAGTGGAACATATGTTCTTATAGATGATTAATGTAATGTGTATGTAAAAGAAATTTTAAGTATAAATTTATGAGAATTAGGTGATATGCATCTAAATATTCTTAACATTTGAATTTTAGGAAAGTATAGGTGGGGACAAGCCTTCCTTTCCCCTCACAATTCTCATATTGAACCGTGGGCTAAACTTATCTTTCTTCAAAATTTGAATATTTATTTGATCTGATATAATGTGCCCCATCGTCTTCAAGATCTCAACAACAGAACAATTCTCCTTGTTATCAAGTATTTCAAAAACTTTTCATACTCGAGTCAGTGGTGTAGCTCACACTTTCTCTTTCCTCGATTATCTTAATGAAAAGGTCGATGTGTTGAAAAAAAAATCTTCATAATGTTTTCTTCATCTAAGGCGGCAGACAAAATATGAAACATGTTCTCTCCTAAAAGAAGGGAGGTCTCGGGCAGTCCAGCTTTCTCCTTCTCAACTAAAGTCTGAAAAGGGGCAGGGACTTCAATGTCTTTTGCCTTTTTAATCTTGGTTATCTTACGAATTCTATTTCTCAGTTGCGTTTGAGCTAGAGGCATGGACATTAAGTTGGATCCCACCTCGAAAACTGAACAAACCAAAGTGAAAGTCAGATCCTTTCCAAAAACATCAATTTCATGAATTATCTATACTTCCTTCCCTTTAGTTGATTTATAAATGATAGCAGGTGTAGTAAACCCTAATTCAACACTGATTGTTGAAACACCTCCTTGGACAACTTCAACAACAAGCTTCTTAGTTGCAACTAAACTCTTCTTAACCAAAACTCTCTTCAATGGAGGAAATCCAAGATGGACTTAATGTTGAATTCAATAATGGGTTCCACAAGACTAATTATCTCAGACTTTGCTAAGGAAACAAAGATGTTCCCAAACATGATTTCGGTTCATTAAACTCTTGTCCAAACTTTACAACAACTCCATTAGGCAATTGGTTCTTGTTGACAAACAAATCCATTCTGGAAGCAATTGAGAAAATCAACTTTGGTGACAACATTTTTTATAGTTTTAAGGTTAAAGAAAATTCAACTCACTGTGCTACATGTTTATTGCCACAATTTGAGATAAATATCTGGAAACCAATGAATTTGTTTAACAA
This sequence comes from Phalaenopsis hybrid cultivar, assembly GCA_002079205.1. Taxonomy (NCBI): domain Eukaryota; kingdom Viridiplantae; phylum Streptophyta; class Magnoliopsida; order Asparagales; family Orchidaceae; genus Phalaenopsis; species Phalaenopsis hybrid cultivar. The sequence goes on from JXCR01145880.1 coordinate 152,433, forward strand.
CTAGATGTCACTTCGAAGACTTATTCGAACAAATTTCATTATTTGAGTTTTAAATTTTGTTTTTATTAAAGAAAATTTTAAATAATTGAAACTTAAACCAAAATAAATTAACATTAGAGAGGAGAAAGAAAAGGAGAAAGTATAGAACCCAGTTCTAAAGCTAGAGAAGAATCAATTTTACTGCATATTTCATTCCATTTAATGTCATTCATATATTTCTAGCATAATAGTTTATTAATCTATTGGGGTTCCATTATCTTACATTTAAGATTCTAAAGCTCCTCTTTTTAAGGGTGATTAAATAGAGGGCTTTAAAATCAAGGAGAATTAGCTATTCGTATTTGCCTAAGAAAGAATTGGGCAAAATATGTCAGCAGAAGAATAGTAGTCACGACCTATAAGAGGCATAATCACACAATTGATGTATGAGGACAAAAAATTCTATATGAAAATAAAGAGAGGAACCAATCCCCAATGGAGTTGCCAGAAATTGTCGGCCATTTAAAAAAAAATCAAAATTTTAAATATTTAATTTTAATTTTACCTTTATTTTTATTTTAAAAATATTATTTTTTATATTTGAAAAAAAAAACAATCAACACTAGATAGATTTTATATATCTAATTGTTTAGATAGTTGAGCACATAATCATAAATGATATATCATCTTCAAAGATAAATGTATCACTTGTTAGTAAGCTTGTTTGTTTAAACTAAAATTTTATGACTCTATCTTGGTCTGAAAATTTTATGGCCAACAATTTCCCTAACTAATACATAGATTAGATAGGTTTTAGGTTAATCTAGGTTCTTAATTCCCTATAGTGACAAGCATCTATAGTTAATTACATCTTAAGCAATCAAGGTCACCTGTGAAAACTTTTGATTAAGATTAGGGATTCATCATCAAGAATTCAACATTTAAGTTTCTGCAATTGCTTATGGAAATTCAAATGATAATGATTCAATATGAAATAGCTATTTTTGGAATCCAATGGAGTGAGTAGTAGGAGATATCAAAGATACTGAAGAAGCTTCAGCGATGTTTCAAACTTACCTATGATTTAGCTTTACATCTTTGAAAGGAAAGATATACTTAATGTTTAAATCTATAAATTATTTGGACATCTGGCACATATGTCTACATTTCATATCCAAATAATCCGAGAAAATATGAGGATTTATGTCGTACCGAATGACAACCTTAGAATCCTAAATAGTTTCAGACTTATATCGTATGATATACCCTTGTACAGAGTCCTAAAAAACATTGTGAGCATTTATGTCATACCAGACGAACAACCTCAAAGTCCTAAGGGTGGATGTAATTTTAAGTCTATGACAGTTCGATTGAAGATCCTTCCTCCACCTTCTATTGTCGCCTCGACTGCTTTCTGGAGATGAATCGTCATTTGACTGCTATTGACCTTGCTTTTGTTAAGGTATAATCTTTATTGTTGCCTCGACTGCTTTCTGGAGATGAATCGTCATTTGACTGCTATTGACCTTGCTTTTGTTAAGGTATAATCTTTCTCTTTGGCCTTCTCTTTAGTCTGAGCTATAAAGCCCCCTCCCTCCAAAAGGAAACTTGAGGATGATCCAATGTTTTGGGGAAGATCTGTTGAATTCTTCACAAAACTCCTCCTAACTTCCCTGAGTTCAATATCTTCAACAACTCATCCCCACTGTTCAAGCCCAATTTCATCTTTGAATTCCATGGCAATTTTTTGTCATTTCATAAACCTCCACATATCTCCAAATTGATTCACTCTTGAGCTTCACCATATCAAGAATGGAAGTTCCCGCATTGAAATCCACATCCCTAAAGCCCTCTACATCAGACTTAGACTAAGGTCATGTCACTAGTTGATCAAACTACGAAACAACTCCAACCTCTACTCGAACTAACACTTAGAGGACATTAGTGGGACCAAGGAAAAGCTCTAGAACAAACCCAATTGAGGCCTCACCTCCTGGTCAAAGCTATAACTTAAAATCTCTTAAATTTGGCTCAGTTTCATCAATTGTGAAGTAGACTTGCATTTCATACGCATGTGACGATATAGATAGGTTCACCTTGACTATATGAAGGTGTAGGAACAAACCCCATGTGATTTAGTTGAGCACAGAGCGAGGTGTCAGGGTAGAAAATGAGCAGTTCTCGGTTTAGACCAGTTAGGGACTATGACCAGGAGCTGCCTGATCGTGTGTGTGTATTGCATAGACGACTCAGATCACATCAGATGGGGTAGCGAATTGTAAATGGTGGGATGAATGGTAGCTGATGCAGATGGTGACATCAAATTATAGAGGATCAATTGGAAAGTTTGGAGTTGTAGAGAATTGCGTGGCCGCCGCGTGGTTAAGTAAGAAAATAGGGCTTTTTGATTTAAGATAATTTAGAAACTTTGAAAAATCATAACTTAGTGTAGAAAAATCATAAAAATAAAATAAAAATACCACCATGCTCAACAAATAGAGGAGAATATTATGAGCTAAAAATTAAAATTATTTGCAAGTAATTTTATTTTAAATTAATTAAATACTCAAGAACTTATTTTAGTTGAAGTAATTAAATATTGGTCATCATGGCATGAAATATGGGGGACTTGATATTCAAGTGACTAAGAGCGTATCTGATTTTTCCAAAGTCATAGAACACCACTAAGTTTGAATGCCCTAATTTTCTATGTTAGGTGCCATTATTTCTATTAAAAAAACCATAAAAAATAAAAATATTAATTAAAAACTATAGGACTTTCTTTGGTTGGTTCACTGTGGTTAGAGGACCTTAGGAAAAATAGTAAATGAGTTTAAATAATTAAGTATACTATCTTTTGTAATTAAGTCATTAAAACTAATAGAAACTTAAGAAAATAAAATATAACTCAAAAAAGTAAAAATTATGTCCACATTGAAGATAATAACTTATTAAGTCTCTGTAAAATGCTGAAGTCCATTTGATATATCTAAAGCATCGAAGTCTATTTTTCAAAATAGGTGGGATTTTTGCACTAAAATAATTATTAAAATCTAATTTAGAAAATTATAAAAAGTGGTTTGGAGTGATCCTTGTGACCAGGGGCACTCAAAAAAGAAGAAGTAAAATTGATGTTAAAATAGAAAGTCCATTTTAAGTTATTTTCTATTTAAAACTAATTAAAAATAAATTAAAATAAAAATACAACAAAATTTCATAAATTCTCCCCTGATCACTTGGGACCACTTAAAATATTTTTCCAAATTTTCTTAATAAAATTAAGTATTTTTGAATGTCTAGAAATGTATTTTCCTTAATTTTGCAATAAAATAATTACAATAAATAAAATATAATCACAAAAATGTAAGATAATTTTATTTGAGTTCCTTGACATTAGAGGAATCAAAGAAAAATATAAAAGTGAATTTCTGAAATATAATGTATTTTCTATTTAATTAATCACCAAAATAAATAAATAATTAAAATAATTAAAATATAATTCAAAAATTCATGAAATTTGTCCCAAGTGGTGCTCTGACCTAGGTGAATAGCCAATAATTTTCATAGGGATAGAAAGTTGACTTTGATGAATTAAATGAATTAACATTGAAAATCCCTTTTTTTGAGAAAATAATTATTTAAAATTAAAAAATAATCAAAAAAATCTTAATTTCTCCTCTTATATTATAATTTACCTATGAGTGTGGTGCTAAGAAAATTTCAAAGTTATTTGAGTTAAATGTAAGGGATTATGAAGTGGAAAGCCTTAAGGGTAAAATGTTAATTATGAGATTTTGATGCCCTAATTAAATTTTAGGTTAAGTTGAAGGGCAAATGGGTAATATTGATCATGATAAACTTTCTTATATATTTGAAATATACAGGTTTAAGAGGTAGAAACCAACTCATCATCACCTTTCCTAAGAAAAGGGTAAATTTGTAATTTTCTTAAATTATTATGACCTAGAAGTTAATCTGTTAAGATGTTCCTAAGGTAGTGGGCTTGAACTAGGAAGATGATGAATTACTCATTAAAAACCCCTAATTGGCAATTAGATGAGAAATACTATCATTTAATAAGAATTAAATCCATCTAACTTGACATATTGATTATTGCAAATTTACCCTTAAAACTGTCGGCACTATTTTGGTTTCGAGAGTTGCCCGTAAGAAGCTATCGGTCATCAGAATCGAAATTTCATCGCTTGCTTTGGAAGGACATTTTAATGTTTAGAAAAATATAAAATAAAACTAACCTCAGATTTTTCATAGTTTAAATGAAAGAGCGGTGTACCTCAAATCTTGTATATATCCCGAAGGATAAACATATGACTTGAGGATGAGGCGCGATCAAATAAACTAAGAAATATATGACGTCTATTTGGTCTGTAAAATCATTTTAATTGCCAACAATTTCCCCTATTTAAAATGAAGATTTAAATAGAGTTTATATTAAACTGGGTTCGGATAAGCTTCTTGTAAGGGCAAGCCCCTATAGTTAATTACATCTTAAATGAACGAAGTCACTTAAGAAAACTCTCGATAAAAATCAAGAAATATTATCTTCAAAGAAGTCAAAAGGATAGGACTTTTCAACTAGATTGGACAGTCAACGTTATTTTTGGTTGGTGGGGAGTTGCCCGTAAGATGCTGTCAGTCGCCGAAATCGAAATCCCGTCGTCCGCTTCGGAAGGACGTTAAAGTATGAAATCAAACTGACCCCATATTTTTAATAGTTTAAAATGAAAGAGCACTGTACCTCAAATCCTGTATCAAATGATAAAAATAAGAATTGAGAATGAGACTAGATCAAATAAACTAAGAAAAGTATGACGTCCGTCTGGTCTGCAAAACCTTTGTGTTTGCCGACAAGTTCCCCTACTTAATATAAAGGATTAAATAGGGTTTATATTAAGCTGGGTTTGGACACGCTTCCTATAAGGGCAAGCTCCTATAGTTAATTATATCTTAAATGACCAAAGCCACCTAAGAAGACTCTTGATAAAAATCAAGAAATGTTTTCTTCAAGGAATTTTGAAGGCTAGGACTCTTCAACGAAATTGGACGTAGAGGTGTGAAAGGAAATTGGTTCAAGTTTGCAACATTTTATTGTAGAATCCAAGGGGATAAGAACTAAGGGATGTCATGGATTCAGAGGAGAACCTCGGTGACTTCCCAAGCTATCCTAATGTTTGGCTTCAGTTTTAAGGAGAAATATTTGGGTGTTTCATCCTGCCAATTTTATTAGTTAGGGCTTACATTTATGTGAAATGATCACACAAATAACCTGGAAGATGTGAGGATTTAGGTTGTGACAAACGACAACATCGGAATCCTAAGACAAGTTAGGGCTTATATTATATAGCAGGGCTATGCAAAGGCCTAAAGATAATGTGAGGATATACATGCATAAGCAAGCAACCTCGAAATCCTATGGCTTTGTTGTTTAAGTCTAAGGAAGAAAGATTGGTTTAGCTGGGGAAGACATGTTAGTCTTATGGCTTTGTTGTTTATATCTAAGGAAGGAAGATTGGTTTAGCTGGGGAAGACAGGTTTTGGGTTGAAGATGGTCGTGCTACCCACAATGCTAGCTCCAAGCCCCTGCCACGACGAGTTTGAGTTGAAGATGGACATGCTGCCCACCATGCTAGCTCTAAGCTCCTTGCCGCGACAAGTTTAAGTTATTTAGTGTGTCAAGTTAGAATATCAAATCAGGTGCCCCTATGGTTGAAGTTCCTTAAGTTTTATGAGGGCATATTAAAGTTGATAAGAGCGACACCAGTTAGGATCCTACGGTTCCCTCATTATGGCACCACTATTTTCTATTGGATTCACTTAGTCCAGATGAACTTACTAAACATCAACTTAATGAGTTCCATAATTTCATTTAACCTTGGGAAGCCTTGTTAGCAACCGTAAGTTACCTCCTCCAAGGGATTCCCGATCATCCGATAGAGACATCTTAATTTAGTTGAAGCTGTGGTTTTGTGTGATGTTTGTGATTAAATTTTGAGTTGTTTTATATTTTGAATGTTGTGGCGGTGAATTTTATCTTGGTTGTTTTTAGTTTTGGTTTTTCTTATGGTTATGTAGCTATCCTAATGGTTTTAGTTTTCATACAGGGTGACATCATTGTTTAACCTGAAAATTTGCCGGTATAAAAGTACAGTATGAAACTACAAGAAAAACAACGCTGAAAAACTGTAAAAGTGTACTTGGCCAGTCTTCTCGTTCCACCACCTGAAACTTAAAATGCATGTTAAGGCAGTTTATGAAGAGCAGAGCGAATCTTCTCGTTCCACCACCTGAAACTTAAAATGCATGTTAAGGCAGTTTATGAAAAGCAGGAATACAAATTTTGGTAATTTTCCTAACCCTATGTCATATCTTGGTGAGTCCTTAAAAGTTTAATTAAATTTTGGTAATTTTCCTAACCCTACGTCATATCATGGTGAGTCCTTAGAAGTTTAAATTAGGATGATTTCATTAAGCGAAGAATATTAAGTTTAATACGCCTCTGAGGTATCCAACAAGTTAGGAGGGGGAAGCAGGTCCATGCCTCTCTCTCACCAACTAGTGAAAAGCCTCGAGTTATTTAAACTTATTGTGTTGCTTAATGGTTCATCCTGTAAATACCCTTATTACTCAGTGAGCACTGATGTCTCAATTTTAAGAATAGAGTAATTATCACTTGTGATTCAATTTAAGAAATATGTGGGTGAAGACCCTTAAAGGGGCAAGTTAGTGTAATTTGAACACTTAGCCAAATTTTTAATCCTAATTGGGCTTAGTGGTGTTTCAAGGATGTTTGATTTAGTTATGTTTATTTCTCTAATCCTTATTTAATAATTTTTTTTTATTCGGCCTAAGTCACCACTAAGCCCTTAAAACCTAAGTGAGTGTCTTAATTAGCTTTGAAAAGGTTAAGCTTTAAGCGGTCATGATTCATGATTTGGATTTTGTTTGAAAGTCAAAATAAGGGGTATTAAATTGATCAATTATTGGCTTTAAAAGTCATACCCCTAAGTCCAAGATCATTTAATTTTAATAAACTTCCAAATTTTAATAAATTAGAAATTTATTAATCTTAATTAAGATTGGTTTCAACCAATTAACCCCTTTGTGTTTCAAACATCAAATGAATTGATTAAGATTAGAGGATACCCATCCCCTCCTTGACTTAAGCCTAAATGTTAATTAAGACTAAATTTCTAAAATTACACATTTGCCCCTAAGGCTCTGACACTTCATAATTTATCAAATTCAATTCAAATGACTTTGACATTTTTATCCTACCTCATTCATGGGTCAATTGAGACATCATAGGAGAAAATGTCATTTTTCACAATTTAATTTAATTTATGGAATTATTTTCACGCAAAAATAGGATCTTTTAAAGAAAATTCCTAACTTGACCAAGGTAAATTCTAATCCCTTGAAATTTTTAATGGAGTTAGGTCTAGACTAGATAAGCATTCTGAGCAAATTTCATAATTTTTTGAATTCTCTGTGATTTATTAGAATTATTTTAAGTTTTAGGTTATTTAATAAAAATAAAATATTTTAGGTGGTCAAAATTAAGTTTTCTATTTTTCAAAAATCTCTCTAAGGTTATAGAACTTAGAGGAGATAATTTCATATTTTTTTTGGTTTTTATTTGATTTATTGGAATAATTTTTTTGAAAATTCATTTTTTGCTTTTAAAAAATTATTTTTAAGCATTTAAATTCAATATCTTTATTTAAAAAATCAGGAAAAATATTCTAATTGTTCCTAAGTGATTAGAAAGCAATTTAGAACATTTTCATGAGTTTTTTGATTTTTATGGATTTTTAATTTCTTAAATATTTAAAATAGGCTAAAAATCAAGTTTTTATTTTAAATATCATTTTATTTTAAAAAATACCCCTGATCACAGAAAACTCAAAAAACTAAATTTCATAATTTTTTGAGTTATATTTTGATTTTTAAAAATCATTTAATTGCAAAGAGTGGTATTTATCTTTAAAAATCAATTTAAGTTATTAAATGAACTCAAAATATTTCAAAAGTGATATTTATCATTAAAAATCAACTTAGGTTGTCAAATGAACTCAGAATATTTTAAATTTTTTATGATGAGTTCTCTGCATCATAAATCACAGTGGAGATAAAAAATAAAGTTATTTAAATGTTAATATTTTCCAAAATTAATTATTTTAGTGATTTAGTGTTCGTAAAATTTAAGTTCATTTTAAATGACTTGACCCATGAAATTATTTCCAAAGGCTTCTCTAGTCATGGTGGACCTTACAAAAATTTCTTAGGATTTTCTAATCAATATGCAAATTTCCATGATTATTTTAAGAAAATAATGTGGAATAACTTGAAAAATATGGATCTCTGTATAGAAACCTCCTTTGACTTTTGAAAAATTAGAGGATATTTCCCTTGACAAAGGTTGCAACATGCCAAAGTTTCAAGCCAAGGTGATGTATCAATATGCTTGGAGAATCAAATGATTCAAAATAGTGTTTAATTAATTAAAAATAAAATATGCGTAACATGGTCTTAAATTTTATTTCACATTGTTCTACTATGTTCACTAAGTAAGAAGGTATTTTTATTTTATTTTTTTAATTTTTCTACACAAAGTTATGAATTTTCTAAGTTAAGGGTATTAAAATAAATAAGAAAAGCCCTATTTATCTATTTAAACCGCGCGTGCTGACTAGATCCTAGGCAATCTTGAAGGCATGTGTGGCGCGCTCTAGTTGTCCACGTAGCTGCTGACTCGGCCCGCGATTTATGTCCCAAAGCGTTGTCCGGCTTAATCTCCTCCATCTATGTGATACACGTGCGATTGGAAGGCTCCCCGTTATCATCTCCGATAGAATAATCTCGTGACCGTCCACACTAACACCCTAAGATCTCTGCATAGACTCAATCAAATCACCTCGGGTTTGATCCTATGGACTCGTTTAAGTGAGACGAACATATCCCTATGGTTAATGTACCATGAAATCAAGCCTAAGTAGATGGAGAATCAAAATAAGCTCTGGAGGAGAAGTTTTATACCTTTGCTCTAAGAACGGAGGCTTCAATTAGAGGTGCTCGACACATTCTTTGGGGTCTAAGGAGGCTATTGATTGAGTCCCTGGCCTTGATGTAAGGCCTAGGTTTGAATTTGATCAAGCTCAATTTCAGGTGTTGGTCTAGAGCTATGGTGTAAGCTATTTCAGAGGGTAATTTGATGGGGCTTTGTCTTCTCTTTCTATTGTGAAGGTGTGGGCACAAGCAATTGAAGTTTGGTGGAGTGTGGAGTATTGAGTTCTGTCCTGGTTTCCGACAAGGTTTCAAGCTCAAAATTGTGCCCTGACGATGAGAATTAGTGAGGGAAAATGGTTGGAATGCAATGAGGGGATCTTAGGGAAGCTCTGTTTGAGGTTTAGAGAGGCCTCTCTAAATAAATTTCAGCACACCTCCCGTGGCCGTGGGAGGTGAGTTTTTATAAAAATGGCCATGGGGTGGCTCTCACGGCATAAGTTTGGGTACATTATGGTGCTTAGGTGGAGGGCAGAGGAGCTCTTCAATTTGATTTGGATGAGCTGGCCTCTAGGTTTGATTTGGGTGAGGTTCCATGGGAGTGGCTCTCAGTTTTGGGCTTTTCC
>JXCR01145880.1:164207-177595 GCA_002079205.1 Phalaenopsis hybrid cultivar
ACATAATTAGGTATAATTTAAATTAGATTTAATTAAACCCTTAAATCTTAACTACATTAGATTTAAGTCAACTCAAGTCCTTAGATTCAACTCAACTTGAACTTAAGTTAACTCAAATCTTTAGGTTCAACCAACTTGAACATAACTCAACTCAAACCTTTTGGCTCAATCCAAATTGAACCTAAGTCAAATCAAACCTTTAGGTTCAACCAACTTGAACCTAAGTCAAATCGTACCTTTAGGTTCAACACAACTTGAACCTAACTCAACTAAAACTCTTTAGGTTCAATCCAACTTGAACCAAATCAAACACTTAGGTTCAACCCAAATTGGATTTAAGTCAACGCAAACCCTTAGGTTCAACCCATCCTAAGCCAACAAAAACCTTAGGTTCAACCTACCTAAGTTAACTTAGACTTTAAGTTTAACTTACATTGAACCTAAAAATCAATTTTAAGTCCTGCCTACACTAGACTTAAAAATATTTCATATCTTAGATTCTATCTACATTGAGCCTAAATCAATTTTCAAGTCCTAACAACATTTGACTNAACTTCCTGTGCGTGTCCAAATACCCCCGTAGAGCCGAGTGTTTTCCCTCTTGTTACGAACCTTAGCACAAGTCTTGATGGGTCGGAGTCCCTCACTCCCCTTGCTTTGAATTCCCCAACTTTACTTGGAGAAGTTGGGAGGTTGAAATTGGCAAAGCGAGAGAAGCTTTGTAGCTGGCTCGCTTTGCAAAGTTTGGAGGAGTTCGCAAAAATAGGGAAAGCTTTGTAAGTATCCTATTTCGCGACGTCGTGGAGAGTTTTCCCCTCGGAGATCCGGGGAGAAATTCCCCATATTTCCTCACCAAAGCAAGAGGCGGCGGTGCCGCATATCCAATGGTCTAAACCTTAGGTCTACCAAGTGAGGTCGTTAGCACGAGCCCATTTTGCTATCTGCATGTTGGTTTGCTGCATATTGCATTTATTTGCTTGATGCATGTTGCATTTCATTTCGCTCCGACTGGCCACCCCGGGCCAGCGAGCATCTTACTTAGCTCCAACCGGCCGCCTCGGCCCGGCGAGCATTTCACTTAGCTCCAACCGGCCGCCTCGGCCCGGTGAGCCTCTCACTTTGCTTCGATCAGCTGCCCCGACCCAACGAGCATTTCACTTCGCTCCGATAGGATGCTCCGGCTCGGTGAGCGTATCACTTTGGTTCGACTGACCACAACAGCACGGTTGACCGATCACCTGCATTTTTGTCTGCCTTTGCATTATATCACATGCTTGCCTGTTTCCATGTTGCACCATATGTGTTTGAATTTGCATTTGCATTAGCACTTGGGTGACTCTCCCTAGTGAGAATCACTATTGTCACTGGGTCACTGCTGCTACGATACATCTTTCTTCGGGCCACTGCCTCCACGCCACGCCCATCCCTTTTGGGCCCCTGTCGCTACGGCACGCCCGTCACTTTTGGTCACTGCTACTACGGTACACCTTTCTTCGGGCCATTGCCTCCACGACACGCCCATCACTTTTGGTCACGGCCGCTACGGTACACCTTTCTTCGGGCCACTGCCTCCACGGCACGCCCATCCCTTTTGGGCCTCTGTCGCCACGACACGCCCGTCACTTTTGGTCACTGCTACTACGGTACACCTTTCTTCGGGCCATTGCCTCCACGACACGCCCATCACTTTTGGTCACTGCCGCTATGGTACACCTTTCTTCGGGCCACTGCCTCCACGGCACGCCCATCCCTTGTGGTCACTGTCGCCACAGCACACCCATTTGTTCAGGCCACTGCCTCCACGGCATGCCCACCTTTTCCTGAGTCACTGCCTCATGGTACACTCATCACTTCTGTCACATGAATGATTGCATTTGCATTTGCATGTTTGCATGGATAGCAAGCCAGACTCGTTAGGAGAGAGACCCCGTGTTGGTCGCGATGCCTTAACGAGCATCGCTTGCTGGGTTGATCCTGGTGAGCAATGCGAGTTAAGTCATCGGGATTGACACGATTATGACTGTGCTAAAGATCTAATAGATCTAACTCGTGTCATAAATCTTTGTGACACCCTTTAGATCCTTTGGATCTTTAGGATGGGGTCAGTATGACGACCCTGTCAAAGTCATACTATACTCAGACCTACCCCACACTTAGATACTAGGTTGACAGACTTTTCGTTAGATGGTGTGCTAGGCTAGGATTTAGGGTGTTAGGTAGTCTTTTTGATGCTTGACTGTTGTTCTTTGATGTATTGGTTGCCCTAGTCAGGTATCTTTCTTTTCATCATGCTTGTGGTGTGTCTGCATGCTGCATATGTGTGGTAGTGTGTTAGAGCGCTTTTCTGCAGGGAGTCATGCCTATTCATATGCACACACATAGGTACAGCTATGGGGGAGCAAGTAATGATTTCTGACATTTTTGCTTGCAGGTGTTATTAGCTCCCCCACTTTTAAGGCATGACTTATGATAAACTATTTGCATGTGAGCTTTCCCGCTGACACTTCTTTTCATGCAGAATTGAGTCTTTTATTTTCCTATATACTTTTAGTGTCTAGGAGAGTCCTGTAGCAGAAATAAGATACGGGCACGGGTTCCGAGTCGTTAGCACGGGAACCACGTGGAGGGGACCAGGAGCAGATGCTCGTGCCCCGTATCTTAATTCTGCATTTTATATTGATGTATAGAATTAGGACCGGGCATGTATATGCGGAGTCCGGCCGCCTTTTTTCTTTTCTGGGATATGTTGTCGACCCAGCGACACCGGCCTGTTTATTATTTTGATTTTGTTTGTGTGGCTTTTTGCATCATATTGCATGCCTGCACATTTACATGTGTTTTCCTTGTTTCTTTCTGTGGTTTATCTGAGATTTCACGATGCAACATAGACTCTTTAGTACTTAAAATCCTATTATTTCAACTAAAAAAATCCTAAATAAAATATTCAAGATAATTAAAATTTAGGATTAAAATATTCAGGATCTAAAAATTGCAACTTTTACTTTCCTGCATATATTAATAGGGCCTCCACTATAATTAGGATCATTCTAGATAACTGCATTCATCTTTGCATGTCCCGAGGAGGAGTCCCCGTGCTTTTCCAACCTAACTGGCCCAGCATACCTTCATATAGGTGGTTGTCTAGTGCGCTTAGGGTGTTAGGAGGCTCCCCGACCCAGACGGGGTGTAAGTCCTTTTGTTTGGAGCGTTTCCAGCTTTGTAGCTGAACCTCCACTTTCTCTTTCTTTCCCGAGGCATCCTTGCTATTTCAGCAGGTATAAGTCCCACGTCTTGGAGCTCCAGCTTGTAGTCATAGGATAGAGTTTCTTTCCTTTGACCTTAGGGCTACCGAGGTTCCCGTGGATGATGCAATTCACGGATTGCTGACCGGGGATTTCAGGACGTGTTGGGTCGACTACCTTCACGACCAGGTAGACTTAGGGTCCTAGTAGCTGTGTATGACGGGTCCGTGGTACCCCGACCCAGTTACCTCTACCTTTTAGGATCACTCTACCTTCCTTTTTGTTGAGCCCCTTTGAGCCCTGTCGCTCCTTGACTTCGTTGATATCATTTTGACTGCTCGATGCCGATGAGCTGCCGCCCATTTGGGATACGACGATTTGTCCTCTGCCCTTATGGCCTGGACGTGCTTTGACGTGTTGGGACATTCCCGTCAAGATGATTTAGGTTATTTTGTGGGCCCCGTGTGCTGATGAGCCCCTACCCATTTGGGATGTGAGAGACTCCCTCTCTGCCCGATGGCTTAGCGCGAGCTTTGAAGCATCGGGACTGTTCCCACACGGAATAACCTTCCTTTGAATACCTATTGCCCCAGGTTCACGATAATCCAAGCAAAACTCCTTTTATCGAGAGTATTCTTGGGTAGCCCCCCAAGATGTAATTAACTAAGTGGGATACGTCCCCTTGGGAGTGCTCTTGACCCCAGAACAGGCACCTACACCTGAATCTCTGGTTATGGGTAGTCTACGTAGGTATTCTTTCTCGGATATCGGTTTAAGGTGCTTTCGCCCGATCCTGTTTGGATGGACACTCTTAACCTATGCTTGCAAGGTTTACCACACGTAGACTCTCCACGTTTGGTGTTTTCTCTTGTTTGTTGTTTTTTCGTATGTCCCTTCTTATTTGTTTCCTCTCCTCTTTGAATCATATCTGGTTCGGAAGGGAGATTTATTCGTATGGGGGAAGTATACGATGATCGACAAGCTGACGACTCCTTTTAAAATAAAAGAGAGAAAAAACGAACAAAAACAAACTTGTCATCCAGCAAGTCGGCGGACAATATAGAATTCTAAAACCAAGATTAGCAGAACACCATATGTACGCGATGAAGCTCCTAGAGCAGATTCCTGAGGTGACGTTCTACCGGATTCCTCGGGAAGATAATGCTCATGCCAATGCTTTAGCAAAACTCGCTAAGGAAATGGCGTGTCCCCTGGAGGATTCCATTGAAGTCACGGTGCAAGGAAGACGAGTCTTGTCTCGAAGAGGCTTCAAAACTCTACACAAACTTGGAAAAGAAGAAACCGTGAATACAGTTGCACACATCAACAAAGATTGGTGCAAGTCATTAATAGAATATTTACATACTGGAAAGCTGCCAGAAGACAAGTATGAGGCACACCACATCACAAGAAGGGCCATGTCTTACGCCCTGGTGGGAAATGTTCTCTACAGAAGATTGTTTGATCAAATGTGGCTATGGTGTTTGAGCAGAGCCGAGGCACAGAATATTGTCAAAGAAGAACATGCCGGATTATGTGGCGCTCACCAGTTGGGACCAATAGTGAAAATGATGATTAAAAGACTCAGATATTATTGGCCAGCAATGATGTCCGATTGCATGGATACGGCCAGAAGATGTCACCAATGCNTACGACATAGCACTGGTACAAATTTTGAAGAAAACACTGGATGAAAAGAAAAGGGATTGACATAACAAACTGTTAGAAGCCTTGTGGGCCTACAGGATAACTTTCAGGACTCCCACTCAAGGTACACCTTATATGCTCGTGTACGGGACCGAGGCCGTGCTACTGCTCGAAATCCAGACACCATCTTTCAGAGTCGTCGTTGCCAACCAACTCACCGGAAGAAAGCACAAAACTCAGGCTTGAAGAATTGGAGAGTCTCGAGGGAAAACGATTGGAAGCACATCAACATTTGGAGCTCTACCAGGCAAAGATGGTACAAGCCCATGACAAATTGGTCCGCCCAATGACATTCAAAATTGGTGACCTCGTACTCGTGCTCAAAAGACATATTCTTGCTCGCCGCAAAATAGGTGGCAAATTTGAGCCAACTTGAGAGGGACCATTTGTCGTTGAGAAGGTTTATACAGGAGGAGCCTACCAGTTAGTGGACTTCCGCGGTGAAAGACCCATGTTACTGATAAATGGACGATACCTGAAAGCCTATTACGTAGCCTGATATCGCCTGCCTCCGCTTGCCTCTGCTTGCTTTGAAATTTTGAAACCTTGATTGTTTTAGGGTTATCTATATGGTCATATGTCTATGACCGGGTCAAAATTTTATAATTAATCTCATATATAATGAAAATTTTCAGAAAATTTTTGAACTTCAGGCGTTCTCTTTTCTACTTTTGGATTTAAAAAAATTCCATTAAATTAAAACAAAACTCACACATAAAATGAGTAATCCTTTTCACCAAACAAACTAAAATTTACTTTAATGAATACTCTATTTTGTTCTTGTTCATGCAAAACTTTGGCCCACTGACATTTCTTTCTGTCGTCTACAGAAAAAAATGTTAGGACAGAGGCTGATCTTTGCCTTCCAGGACGGCTGGAACCTTGCACTGAATGAAGAGATGGTGCCACAAGGAGGTGTCATAGATTTCGACATGGATTTCAACCATATTGATATGGACTACGACGGGATTGATATGGACTATGACGTTCCTCTAATGGGCAAAGTCAGCAATGAAAAAAAGAATGGACTACCTTCACTGTTCATGGTGACCACTCAAGACAATGTGTCACGTAAGGGTAAAAACATGATAGCAGAACAAGATCCTATGGAGTGGCCCAGCCGACTGCTCTCCATGATAGCTACTCCAACAAGGGGCTTAATAGCTGCCCACAGTGAAAACCTATCAAATACTCCACTCCGCAGAACGCAACAATGAAATGCAAGCCGAAAGAAACAGAGAGCCTTTCTGCAATAGGCTCGCAAGCGCCAATAAAACGTGAGTGGTTTTCTTTCCCCCATTCCTAAGGGGCATATCTACGATCCAGAGCTGAGAGAAACTTCTGCCAGCCTACCTACTAAAGATGAAGAATCAAGATTTCTGACAGGATCAGATGTACACCCGGTACCAGAAATCTTGTGCAGAGGTTGCCCAACATGCAACATTGAGATACCAGCCAGGACACCAGTCACACGAGCATTTGTAGAATGCCTGGACTGCAACGTTTTACATCTACGACGTTTCAGGACCTTAGAAGAATACACTGCAAGCACCAAGGAGTCTCAAACTCCAGATTCCGTGGCAAATGAGCCGTATGTCCCACTGCGGACGGATCAACGCGCACCACGGAGCCCAAGATCATACATCCCGCTTGAGGCTGAATCTCATATTCCAGATTGGCTAGCCCCGGTTTGGATTCCCCCTGAGGCCCGGAGGAAGGAACGTCCTAGACAGCTGCCAACTCCCGGTATGGTGGAATATTACAAAATAAGCAAGATAAACGTAAGAGAATTTGAGTTCTATGAAGAGGTTCAAGGAAAGTTTATCAACATATTGGAAGGCCTGGAAGTTATATACGAAGGTTTTCTATGAAACTGATGAAAGAAGCATCCTGGACTGCATCTTTGATTTGAGAGATACAGGTCGAGTGGGCCTTCTCATGGAAAGAACATTTTCTGAGCTGAAGAAATGGATGCGAGGAAAGGGAAGAATCGCCGTCAAGTGCGGATGTTGCTACAATTTTACAAAAGACAGACAAAAGAATCTGCCTGGGATCCTCAGATACGACCAGGTGGATCCGTTACTCCTGATGATAAAGTGGATGATAAAGAGAATGGTCTTGTGGAATATCCTACCCGCCACTTGCATTCTTAACAATTCCATCATCAATATTTATGAAGAGGGTGACTTCATTCCCCCACACATTTACCATCATGACTTTGTGAGGCCTTTTTGCACGGTCTCATTCATGAGTAAGAGCAATATTATGTTTGGAAAAGAAATAAATGTAATCGGCCCTGGTGAATTCAGAGGAGCTGTGGAAATTCCTCTCCCAGTTGGTTCAGTACTTGTTCTCAAGGGCAACAGTGCAGACGTGGCCAAGCACTACATACCAGAAGTACGACACCATAGGGTGTCCATGACCTTCCGCAGGATGGATGACAGTAAGATACCATATGGATTCCAACATGACCTGGAGTTGGAGGAACTGTTTCCTTACGAGCTATGAGAAGGTTGTACCTCTGAATACATGTGAAGGGAACTCTAATTCTCGAGCATGACTCAGAAGGTCTGCTTGATCAAGACCTCCATATACCAAGCGCAGATGACTCACTTGCTTTCTTTTAAAAAGCATGACATGTATCTGATGTAATTAGTCTATGATGTACTCATATCTTGAGAAGACTCTGAATGCATTTCAACATGTATTACATGATGTACTCTCTTTAAGGCATTAGCCTATATTTGATCGGTAGTATCTTTATTGAAGCAGATTAATTGAAATTTCTCTCAAGTTGTGCCTTTTCGTCAATTACCTTTTTGTGCGATGGATGAAAGCCGCGAGCCATGCAATGGTTCAGAGTTCCAATGAACTAAGAATGAAACGACAAATTTTCAACAATAAATAAAACATAAATAAAAGATAACTGTAATAAATAAATAACAAAACAATTTTCTTTTGAAAATTAACCAATTGAAATTAAAACTATTAAAATAAATTTTGAAAAATTAAATTGTCATAAAAACAATAAGAAAATAAAACAAACCTGTTGAGTGGATGCTTCCGTTTTCGGAATTTCCTACTCTTTGTGCGCGCAGCACAACCGTCGTTATCTACACTAACTCTCTACACATCCCAGCAGAATTTCACATTCTGCACAAAATCTCACAAAGTTTCACAATTTTTTTCCTCTCCAATGTCAATTTTCATAAACTCTACTAGTTTCTCATGAATTCAAAATGCAAAATTCTAAGGGTTGAGGATTCACATTCGATTCCGCGTTGCTTTAGGAGCTCATCCTATTGCAATCTTTCAAAATAAATTCATAAAGGTTGAGGATTCACATCTGATTCTGCGTTGCTTTAGGAGCTCATCTTATTGCAATCTTTCAAATTAAATTCTAGAGGTTGAGGATTCACATCCGATTCCGCGTTTCTTTAGGAGCCCATCCTATTGCAATCTTTCGAATCAAATTCTAGAGGTTGAGGATTCACATCCAATTCCGCGTTGCTTTAGGAGCCCATCCTAATTGCCAATCTTTCAAATAAATTTTAGAGGTTGAGGATTCACCTCCAATTCTACGTTGCTTTAGCAGCCCATCCTATTGTAATCTTTCAAATTAAATTCTAGATCTTGAGGATTCACATCCGATTCCGCGTTGCTTTAGGAGCCCATCCTATTGCAATCTTTCAAATCAAATTCTAAAGGTTAAGGATTCACATCCAATTCTGCGTTTCTTTAGGAGCCCATCCTATTGCAACCTTTCAAATCAATATTCTAGAGCTTAAGGATTTTATATCTAATTCCGTGTTGCTTTAGGAACCCCTCCTATCGCAATCTTTCGAATAAAATTCAACGATATTCTTGAGGTTGAGGAAATAAGCCCTTCGATTAATTCAAGACATTTTATTCTCACTTCTGAATCAGTCCAACATTTCTGATTCCTTACATTTGAGGTCGGTCCTTACATTCCGACACTTTCTTCTGAGAATTGACCAACATTTCAATTCTCATTTCCGAATCAGTCTTACATTTCTAATTCTCTACGTTTGAGGTCGGTCCATAGATTCCGACACTTTCTTTTGAGAATTGACCTACATTTCAATTCTCATTTTTGAATCAGTCCCACGTCTCTGATTCATTACGTTTGAGGTCGGTCCTTACATTCTGACACTTTCTTTTGAGAATTGACCTACATTTCAATTCTCATTTCTGAATCTGTCCTACATTTGTGATTCTCTAAGTTTGAGGTCGGTCATTACATTCCGACACTTTCTTTTGAGAATTAACCTACACTTCAATTCTCATTTCCGAATCAGTGCTACATTTCCGATTCTCTACGTTTGAGGTCGGTCCTTACATTCCGACACTTTCTTTTGAGAATTGACTTACATTTCAATTCTCATTTCTTATTCAGTCCTACATCTCTTATTCATTACGTTTGAGGTCGGTCCTTACATTCCGACACTTTCTTTTGAGAATTGACCTACATTTCAATTTCTGAGGTCGGTCTTTACATTCCGACACTTTCTTTTGAGAATTGACCTACATTTCAATTCTCCTTTTCGAATCAGTCCTACATTTCTGATTCATTACATTTGAGGTCGGTCCTTACATTCCGACATAATGAGTCAGTCCCACGTCTCTCATTCATTACATTTGAGGTCGGTCCTTACATTCCGACACTTTCTTTTTAGAATTGACCTACATTTCAATTCTCATTTTCGAATGAGTCCTAAATTTCTGATTCTTTACATTTGAGGTCAGTCCTTACATTCCAACACTTTCTTTTGAGAATTGACTTAGGAGTCAGTATTGGTTTTTGTTGATCTCTTCGATCAACGCCAATACGTTAGGTATGCTTTTCCAGCACACCACACCTATTAGGGGTCCATTTGTTGACCTCATTTTTTGTCGAGGTTTAGTTTTCTCCTCCTTAGTAGCCTAGGGTCTAGCCATTGGACTCTTCCTATTGACTATTCCTAGAAAACTAGACATGGCACCCTCACCATTCGAAATTCTACCCTCTTCCTTACTCAACCTGAAGTTCCACATTTTGGTCTCAACCTCTAAGTACTTAGTAGGTGGGGTCACTATGGGGGACACTCAAGATGAGTCACCCTTAGGATTGCTAGAACTTAAGGTTGACCTTGGGTTTTGGTCTGGAGCTAAGGAACTCACTACACTAATCTGCACCCACAGTCGCTCACAACCTTGAACTCAAATTTCTAACCTAGATCCCTTGATCTTTTGGGATACTCATGTAGATGGTCCCCTACTAGCCCTAGCTATGCCACTATGTAGAGGACCCAAAATGGGGTTCGCATTGGTCCATGGCTATATGGTTTTGCTAAAACCACTATGTAGAGGACCCAAAATGGGATTTCCATTGGTCCATGGCTTAGAACTTCTAAGCCTAGTTCCCTTGATCTTTTGGGATACTCATGTAGATGGTCCCCTAAACCTACTAGCCCTAGGGCTATGGCTAAGACCACTATGTAGAGGACCCAAAATGGGGTTTCCCTTGGTCCACGGCTTATTGGTGATGATTGGTACCTCAAATCTACCAAAATACCCATATTTGCCTTTTACCCCTAAAACACGCCCCAATTACCAAAATGTCCCTCTTGGGCTCAAAATCCCAAAAATTCCAAAAATTCCTAGAAAATCCCATTAAATTTGAAGTATTTCCAATTTCATTTCTCTCAATTATCCCATGACCCAATTTGGCCAATTTAACCATCTTTAACCAAAATCCCCAAATTGCCCTTTAAAGACCCAAATTTCCCCAAATCCAACTAAATGATCAATTTTATCTCAATTGACCCAAATTCCAATCCTAAACTCAAATTAACTTTTAATATGACCAAACTAACCAAATCCAAGCTCAATTGGTCCATGATTTGAGCCCAATTTTGATTTGGGTCAAAACCCCAATTTTGACCATATGATTTAATCTCACCAAAATGAACCCATAGCCTAGTCAATTGGCCTCAATTAATGTTGAAAAATCTTTATAACATTCATATATATCAAATTAAACCATAAATTGACCTTGATGATGTTTCAAATCCATTTGATTTTGGCCTAAATCCAAAATTCCCAGATTTAGCCCCAAATTGGCTAAGTCCCCAAATTTCACCTAATTGATTGCCTTAACCTCAAAATTGGCATCCAATTCATGTTGAAAACTCTTCATGAGGTCCCTATTGACAATTTGCAACAATCAATTTGGACTTATCCCAAGGCTAACCCAAGCTAGACCCAAGCCTAGCCCAACATATTGACCATTAAAAATAATCAATTTGGACTTAGCCCAAGGCTAACCCAAGCTAGACCCAAGCCTAGCTCAACATGAAAACTCTTCATGAGGTCCCTATTGACAATTTACAATAATCAATTTGGACTTAGCCCAAGGCTAACCCAAGCTAGACCCAAGCCTAGCTCAACATGACCAATTTGATTAAAGTCTCAAATTGACTCTCCAATTGAGCTCAATACCACTTCCATCCTTCACCAAAGTTGTTCCCTATGATCATCTAAGCCAAAGTAAACAATTATTTGGGCCAATTAAATTGAATAACTTAGCCCAAACCCAAGTTTTGGGCATTTGCACCCACTTGGACCCATACACTAAATGTGACCTAACCACCCTAAGGCCACCAAATTAACACCACCACAGCCATTAGTTGGACTTAGTGACTAGTCCAAACACCATGAAATCATGTAAATCAAGCCATGGACCAAAGTTCTCCCAAATAAGAGATCTTATTTCCAAAAATTCACATGCTTAAGATATCTTTGCCAAATCCAAGCACATTTGCATTAAATTGCTGNGCTAGGTCTTAAAGGTTTTGTGGTGACTTAGGCTAAAATAAAAAATTGATTAAACAAGGATTAGAGAAATAAACATAACTAAGTCAAACATCCTGGAAACACCACTANGTAATGCACCCAAGCTTATGCCCTGAGAGCCACCCCATGGCCATTTTTATAAAAACTCACCTCCTACAGCCATGGGAGGTGTGCTGAAATTTCCTTAGAGAGGTCTCTCCAAACTTTACACAGAGCTTCCCTAAGATCCCCTCAGTGCATTCCAACCATTTTTCCTCACCCATTCCCATTGTCAGAGCCCTATTTTGAGCTCGAAACCCTGTCGGAAACTAGGACAGAGCCCAATACACCTTCACATTCCACCAAACTTCAAATACTTATGCCTACACCTGCACAAGAGTGAAAGACGCTAAAGCCCCATTAAATCCCCCTTCCACAGAGCCTCTACCATAGCTCTAGACAAAAACCCAAATCTGACCGTGATCGAATTCATACCTAGGCCTTACACCAAGACCAAGGACTCAATCCCTAGCCTCCTTGGATCCCAACAAATGTGCTGACCACCTCTGATCAAAGCCTCCCTCCTCAGAGCAAATGTATAAAACTCCTCCTCCTCCCGAGCTTATTTTGATTTCCCATTTACTTAAGCTTGCTTTCATGGCATCTTAATTGTATGGATGTGTTCGTCTCACTTAAACGAGTCCATAGGATCAAACCCAAAGTGAATCGGTTGAGTCTAAGCCAAGATCTTAAGGTTTTTCTTATTTATTTAAATACCCTTAACATGGAAAGTACATAACTTTGTGTAGAAAAATCACTAAAATAAAATAAAAATACTTTCTTACTCAGTAAACAGAGAAAAATAATGTAGAATAATTTTCAAGTCCATTTAGTGCATATTTTATTTTTAATTAATTAAACACTATTTTGAATAATTTGATTCTCCATGCATATTAACACATCATCTTGGCTTGAAATTTTGACATGTTGTAGCCTTTGTAAGGCAAAATATTCTCTGATTTTTCTAAAGTCAGAGGAGGTTCCTATATAGAGATCCATAGTTTTCAAGTTATTTCACATCATTTCCTTAAAATAACCATGGAATTAGCATATTGATTATAAAATCCCAAGAAAATTTTGGAAGGTCCACCATGATTAGGGAAACCTTTGAAAATAATTTCATGGGTCAACTCATTTAAAATGTCCTTAAATTTTATAAACACTAAATCATTAAGATAATTAATCTTGGAAAATTTCAACATTTAAATGACTTGATTTTGATCTCCACTATGATTTATGATCTAGAGAACTCATCATAAAAATTTCAAAATATTTTGAGTTAATTTGACAACTTAAATTGATTTTCAGAGAACTCATCATAAAAATTTCAAATTATTTTGAGTTCATTTGACAACTTAACTTGATTTTTAAAGATAATTACCACTCTTAACACTTAAATGACTTTTTAAAAATGAAGACAAAACTCAAAAAATTATGAAACTTAATTTTTTGAGTTCTCTGTGATCAGGAATATTTTATAAAAATAAAATTATATTTAAAATAAAAACTTGATTTTTAGCCAATTTTAAATATTTAAAATAATTA
>JXCR01145882.1:0-26089 GCA_002079205.1 Phalaenopsis hybrid cultivar
GCTAAGCTTAGAAATGATATTACATATTTTTGTCAGTTTAAAGGGGAATCAATTTATGAAGCTTGAGAAAGATTTAAATATCTCCTCAGAAAGTGTCCACTCCATGTGTTGCTAGATTGGTTAATAATTCAAACTTTTTAGAATGGATTGGTTAGATCTCTTAGATCAATAACAGACGCTGCTGCTAGTGGATCATTAATGTCAAAACCATTTGATGAAGCATATTCTTTAAATGTAGATATGGCTACTAATAATTATCAATGGCCCTCTGAAAGGGTAAATCCAAAAAGGGTGGCCAGTATTCATGATTCTGATGCAATATCTATGTTACCCGAACAAATAGCTGCTATATCGAAGAAGATAGATCAATTTGAAATGAATTATTCTCAAACATCACCTGTGCTTGAAGAAAACTCATTGGGACAAATGATAGAATCTCAATCTTCTTATGAGACATTAAATGCAATAAATAATCATTCTAATAACCCTTATGTTAATTATTATAATCCCGATTGGAAGAATGATCCAAATTTTAGTTGGAGTAATAATAATTCTAATGATGTAAATCTGTAATGGGGAAACAACACTGTGAACCCATTGAGAAACTCCAACAATCAAGGAAATCCAACTTATAAACTTTATTACCCTTCAGGACAAAATAATTTGCAGAGTAAGGAGAAAAAGTTGTCAATGAAAGAATTGATATTGCAAATGGGGAGTCAATTACAATTTCAAGGAGCTGCATTTAGAAACATGGAAAATCAATTGGGATGTATTGCTACCGCACTTAGCAATAAACCTCCAGCAAAATTGCCTAGTAATGTTGAATTAAATCCTAAAGATCAGAACAAACAACAAATTAATGTTATTTAACTGAGAAGTGGAAAAGAATTAGAATACATAGTTAAAAAAGATATGAAAGTTGAAGTTGAAAAAGATGAGGTGGAAAATGAAAATTCTAATGAAGATTTTTACTTTGAGTCAGAATGTCCTATTGAACCAATGAAAATTACAGTAGAAAGACCACCACCTCCATTTCTTCAAATACTGAAGCAGAATAATAGAGATAGACAAGTTTCAAAATTTTTAGAAATATTGAGGAAATTAATGATAAAAATTTCATTTGTTCAAGCTTTGGAAAAAATGTCAAGCTATAAGAAGTTCATAAAGGGAAAAATTAATAAAAAAGGAAAGTTTGTAGATAACGAGACTGTTGCACTTAGCAAAGAGTGTAGCGCTATACTTCAGAAAAAGATTCCTAAAAAGCTCAAAGATTCTAGAAGTTTTACAATTTTTTGTGCTATTTGAGAAAGATTTTTTGGAAAAGCTTTATGTGATTTAGGAGCCCATATTGATCTTATGCTGTTATCAATATTCAGAAGGTTCAACTTAGGAGATATTTCACCTATGACTGTAACTCTTCAATTAGTTGATCGTTTGATTACTTATCCTAAAGGAGTTATAGAAGATGTTTTGGTAAAAGTTGATAAATTTATCTTTCTTATTGACTTTATTGCATTGGATATGTAGGAAGATAAAGAAATTCCTACCATTTTTGGAAAATCATTCCTAACCACTGGAAGAGCTTTGATAGATGTGCATAAAGGAGATCTAACAATTAGAGTTAGTGATCAAGAGGATACATTTAATATTAAAAAATCAATGAGATACATTGCAAAAGAGCAACAGATTGAATGCTTCATAATAGATATTAATGAATATCTAAGCCATGAATATTTCAAAAAGACATTTGAAAGAGAATTTGAAAAGAAATATATGGAATATCAAAATGAAGATAAAATTTAAGATAAATATATGGAAGTGTGTAAAGAAGATTTGGAATATGTTCATGAAAATTTGAAATGTTAGATCCTATAGAAAGTAATAAGAATTTAATTTCATCTATTGAGAAACCTCCTCAACTAGAACTGAAAACACTTCCTACACATTTGAAGTATGCATTCTTAGAAGAGTTATCTACATTATCTGTTATAGTATCCTTATATTAAAGAAATCAGTCCTTCAACTTGTATACATAGAATTTTATTGGAAGACCAACATGAACCAAGAGACAATCCTAAAATAAGATTAAATCCTATGATGAAATAAGTTGTTAATAAAGAAATTTAAAATGTTAAGATGTGCTTGGGTAATTCCAATTCACTGTGCTCCAAAGAAAGGAGTGATTGTGGTGTCAAATGAGAATAATGAAAATACCAACAAGAATGGAAAGCAAGAAAAATAAGTTTAAGGTGTACCTACAGAGTCCTAGGTCTTAACTTAATAGGTTCCTATTTATTTGTTTAAAGGATGATTTTCTCGAGCAAAGGCATAATAGGTTTAGTTGTCCTCCATAAGATCCAAAAGATCGTAAAAGTGTTCGGGGCGTAACCCTAAATAGCTTTTAAAAACTTTTGAACTATTTCAAGTTCATTTGAACTTATTATAATTTTCAATTAATCATTCAAATTTAGGTTTAGTTTCAATGAATTAATACACCCCATGATCAGTGAACATTAATATTTCAATTATCTCAAGAGTGGGGTACTTCAAATATTCACTTCATTTGAACTTATTATATTTCTACCACTTAACCCATGAAGTTTCAAACATTCAAAATAGTTTATTATGGTTAAAATTACCCATTTACCCCCTTGGTTAACCTAAAATTTAAATAGGGTATCAAAATCTCAAAATTACTCTTTTGCTTCTAGCTCTCTCCACTTCATAACTCATTAAATATAGCTCAAATGTCATTGAAATTTTTATAGTTAAATATTAGAGGAGAAATAATGATTTTTCCGATTTTTATTTAATTTATATAATTATTTTAGCTCAAAATCAGAATTTTTAAGATTAATTTATTTAAACAAATCATTTTCTGTTCATGGAAAAATTATTGGAGGTTCAACTAGATCAGAGGACCAATTGGACAAAATATCATGATATTTTAAATTGTATTTTGATTATTCTAATTCTTTATTAATTTTAGTGATTAATGAATTAGAAAATATATTTTAATTTCAAAATCACTTTTTAAATTTTTATTAATTCTCTCCAAGTTTAGAGAACTCATTGAAATGAACTTTTCATTTTTTACAAATTTTATTTTATTTATTATAATGACTTTAATGAAAAATTAAGAAAAATGCATTTTTAGTATTTAAAAATATTTAACTAAATGAAGAAAATTAAGAAAGTATTTTAGAGAGTCCCAAATCAGGGAACAATTAGAAACAATTTGGTACATTTTCATATTTTTCATTTTTTTTTATTTTTATTTGTTTTTAATTTAAAAAGTTGCTCAAAAACAAACTATTTATTTTGAAATAAATTTTATTTTTTCTAGGCACCTCTGATCATAAGAAACCAGAAAACCACTTTTAATAATTTTTCTAATTATAGTTTTTCTTACTATAATTATCTTACTCAAAAAAGTCTTTTTATTTGAAAAATAGGCTTTAGTGATCAACTTAACTCAAATAGGTTTAAAATTTTTTAGAGTGAGTTAAATTAATTATTATTTATAGTGTGGAATCATTTTACTTAATTTTTTAATAATATTGAATTTATTGAATTTTTTAAGAGTTTAAGTGATCCAATTAGCTAGAAAATTTTGCACAATCATTAAAATATATTTTATATTTTTCCTAAAGTCGTTTGACCACAGGGAACCTACCAAGACAATCATCATTTTTTTAATTAATATTTTAATTTATATAAATAATTTATTCAAAAATGGTAGAATACACTTGAAAATTAGGGATTGAGAGCTAGAGGTGTCCTCTAAACTTAGCAAAATCATGAGGCATCCTCACTATCATGAGGAATTAACCCCCAAAGTTTTAGGTGATGGTAGTTAATATTTATTTAGTTAAAATTAAAATAGTCTCATGAGCATTTAAATAATTAAAACCATTTCAAAAAATTTTATTTTTAATTCACATCATCCTCCTCTGTTTACTGAGCAAAAGGGTATTTTTTTCTTATTTCTATAATTTTTCTATACCATGTTATGCATTTATGAAGTTTTAGTATTTAAAATAAATAAAAAATAACATATTTTCCTACTTATCCACGTCAACCTATGGCACTCCAAACTTTCCACGTGTCGTCGTGTTAATGGATGTCGCGATCTGACTAAACACTGACTTGGCTCTCGTTTTATTTTTGATCTCCAACAACATTAGCGCCTTCATTTTGATACACGAGCAATTCGACGGTCCGTGACCACTGTCTTCATTTGGTGTAACCCGAGAGTCATTCACCTTCTAGGCTTAAGATCTCTCACTACACTCAATCAAATTGTATGGGGTTTGTTTTTAGATGTTCATCTAGTCTAGACAAACCTTTCTGTATGGTTTCAGGCTCATGATATTAAAGTTTTCTTCACAAAATCCCAAACTAAACTCGATTTATGGGACAATGGAGTCTACCTGAGTCTGAGAGGGAAAGCCTCAATTAGATTCCTGGAGAAGCTTTAGGACTTGACGAACTTGTTGAAAGTGTCACTCTGCTCTTGTGAAGGGTCTATGTAAGGACTCCTCCTACAGGTGGAGAGGTTGAGGTGAAAGTCAGGTAAAGAGGGCCGACGGGATGCGACTTTCAGTGGAAAGTTTCCTCTTTTGGTCAGGGGAAAGTGAGGAGAAAGTCAATTTGGAGTTTGGTGGAGTCTTAAGGAGTGTCATATTTCGGACCTAATCTTTCGTTGATGAAATTAACCTCAGGAAGTGGGGGCACTGGCTGGGAAATGGCTGGAATGAGCTCAGAATATCTTGGAAAAGTTCTGGGAATAATTTGACAGAGCCTCCCCAAGTTATTAGATCTATTTTATTGGGCTATGAGAGGTGGCTCTAAAAGCCATGGATAAGGGGCGGAGCTTAGGCTGTGATTGGCTGGTGCCAATAAGCTCTGGGTGAGGGCTAAGTGAAACACACTCCTAATCAGAGATTGACACAGAGGATGACTTCAATTTTGAGTCCATTATCTCAGGTTTGAGCTCTTTGGGTACTACGCCGGCCAGCAAGGACCTCAGGGGACCATGGGGGAGGTTTAAATGTGATTACCTTGGGGGCTTGATGGCTGATTGCATGGGGTGGTGGGTTTAGTGAAAGTAAGGAGTAGGATCCCATGATTTGGGGAACCATTGGTCCATGAACAAGGTTTGGGTCATTAGTTTATTTGATTAGTATTTTAAGAGGTTTATGCATGGTTGGCATGGTTAAGTAATGGTTGAGTCAAGTAGGTTATGTTAATTAGGGACATGATTTTAAATTTAGGGTTTTAGGCTAAAGGTTGGGTTTATGCTTGACTAGGGTTATGGTTTAGGTCAAGTGACTGGTCAAATTGGTTTGGACATTTGTCATGAGGAGTTTCAAAAAGGAATTGGGTGATTTTGCATTGATCGGGATGTTTAATTTAGTAGAGATTGGATCATTGTTAATTTTTGTTAATTTTTGTAATTTTTGCAATTTTGGGATATTTTGGGAATTTTGAAAAATTTTGAATGTTTTGGGCAATTTGGGTTTTAGATATTTTTTGGAAAAAAATTGGGTAATTTAGGTAATTTTTGAAATTTTAGGGTTTCAAGGGTAATTCGGTAATTTTCAGAAAGTTTGGGGGCAAAAGGATAAATTGGGTATTTTGGTAGGAAGAAAACAATTAAGAATGTTAATCATAATATTACCACTTTTTGAAACACGAGAGCAAGAGAGCTCCCACTATGGATTCTCCATGTGTTGGTCTTAGCCAAACCCTAGCCTAGCACTAAGGGCTTAAAGAACCATCCACATGAGTTTTCAAAAGAGTGAGCGATCAAACTAAGCATGCTTGGTTAAGGGTTTAGGTCATAAGTGAAGGTGATGGGTATCAAGTATATGTGGAAGACTGACCAAGGCCACACCACCCAAGGCTACCTAAGGCCAAGCAACCCCTATGGGGACTCTTCTTGAGCTTCCCTATATTGGCTCCACCTACTAAGTGCTATAGGTTAGAACCAACATGTGGAACTTTAAGATGAGCAAAGATAAGTTTTTAGAACTTTTAATGGTTAGGGTTCCATGAATAGTTTTTTAGGATAGTGAAGAGGAAAGTCCTATGACTAGATCTTAAGCTTCTAAGGAAGAGATTAGACCTCAACCATAAGTGAGGTCAATAGAATACTAACTACTTTCTTATGGTTTACCCTTTTATAAGGCCATTGAAAAATTGTTCATAGTCATTTCTTCAATTAATGCATAAGCTTCATCAAATGATTTTGACATTAATGAACCTCTAGAAGCAACATGAATAATAAATTTAAGGGATCCTACTAACCAATTATAAAATGTTTAAATAATTAATTAGTCTCGTAAGGCATGATGCAAACACTTTTTAAAAATTTCTTTAAATCATTCCCTAGCTTCATATATTAACTAGCCTTCATACTGAGTAAAAGAAATAATATCATTTTTAAGCTTAGTACTTTTGTAAACTGAAAATTTCTTAGCCAAAACTGTTTGTGCTAACTCCCCCCAAGTTCTAATAGATCTGGATGCTAATGAATTTACCAAGATCTTAGGTTTATCCCTTGAGAAAAAAAGAAAAAAATCTAAGTTTAATAGCGTCATTTGACATGCCAAAATAATTAAATGTAGAACATAGTTCTTAACAACTTGCTAAGTGTATGTTTCGATCCTCAGATCGTGTTCCTTCAAACTAATTATTTTGTACTATTTATATAATGACATGTTTAAGATCAAATGAGTTAGTCATTAAAACAGGGGTTTGTACGCTTAAGTGAATGTCATCTTTCGTAGGGTTTTCATAATCTCTTAAAGGTCTTAGTAAAACATGATGTTCAGTTTCAACAGTTTGGTTATTAAAGTTATTTTGCGATGTGTTTGCCATTTCTTGATAATTATGATGTTCTTTTTGTTTTCATATTTTTCTAATGATTCGTTCGAACTCAAAATCGTAGGGAACTAAATCTTTTGATCTTGCACTATGTATGAAGATTTAATAGTTCATAAAATAAAAGTAAAACAAAACACTTAAAAATGAAAAAATATTTGATTTTTAAATTTTCATTTTTTTTATGGTTCCTAATTTTTTCAAATTTGTTTGTGTCTTGTTATCTTTAGAAAATAAAAATAATGATAAAAGAAAACTAAAATACAATTCTCTTAAAATTTATTTATAGTTAAATAAAAATTTCTAAGTCAAAAAATTTTGTTTGTCCCAGGCAAGGGCGCCAAAAGCTTGGCTCGACCATCAATTATGCATTTATTTTATGTTTTGCATGGTGACTGTAAACTTTACCCAATTTATATTCACGGGCTAGTTTGAAAATAAAATATATAATGAAATTGATTAATGACTTACACACTATGAGAACTACACAAGTATACATATCGTTTCAAGTAATATAAAATTTTCTTTAAAACCCCAATATCAAACCTAGTGGGAAGAAGGAATTTATATGCTAACATAGAAATATTTCTACTCAAAATGTAAACTAAATTTGTAGAGAATAATATCAAGCAATTTATAACAGGGTATAAACTAAAGTTTGCTACTTCTAAATTAAAACTAAAAGTCATTTCAAAGTTTCAAAGTGCATTAAGAAGTACAATTACAATAAAAAGCCTTTCCCCATGCAAAGAGATTGTAATCTGTGTAGGAATCAATGTTTAAAGATGAAAATAAGGTATTGTGATAAATCAAAGCATACCTATTCTTTATCCTCTCTCGAGTGCATAAAGTATATTGGCTAGTATTAAGTTAAGTTCTCGAGTGTATGGTAGTTTAGAGTAGATTCTAGCCTCTCACTTCTAGATTGCCTATTGTGCCCTTCTATAAGATCTACCAAGGACTCAAGTTCTCAATAAAGTCTAAATTAATAAAGTAACTAGCATGTCACTTTAAAATCATTAATTCTACGCCTATCAAAACTTATCTCCTTATCTATTTGCACTTTTTCTTGGACGTGGCATCCCTTGCATCCAAAGTTTAGTGTGGCACTCACTATTTGGTGAAATCATAGCTCTCTCAGGTTATTACGATTTGCAGTAGATTTTAACCCCACAAATGACAAGTTTGCAAAGTAAATGAAGATCTGATGAAAAAAGCATTACAAATTTTTTGAATAAAAAAAACCTTAAAAACATTCTAATTCCTCAGATGATTACTTCTTATGGTAATGATAAAGAAAAGAAAACTACTCAGAAAATATGGGGATAACAAAACAAAACATTATATATATATAAACAAAGTTTACAAGACATATCTTAAATACAAGTACAAATAGTTATCTCAAACTTTTCACCAAGCAATCCTCTAATGTTTTTTGACTGAACTTGACTCCACAAAACTCTACAAACACTCGCAATAACCAAACTCGCACTGTGGTGGCCGCCCACCCTATTGGTAGTCTACTCTACCCAGAAACAACTTTTTCTCTTTTTCTCCTCGTATGGATATCTAGAATTGTCTTATGTATTTATGGCTCTAAAAATAACCAAGAGCACTTAAGGAACCTTTTAAAAATTTGTCCAAAGTCAATTTATCTTGGCTTAACCTTTTATGGCGCCTAGGTGCCCAACCGTCGCGCCTAGGCACTAGCCATCCAAACTCTGTGTCGCCTAGGGGCCATGTCATGTTTTTTTTGTCCTTTGACTTTATTTGACCCATTTTTGCTCCATTTTTACTTCTTTTGATCTTAAATTCTTTTTCTTGTACCTGAAATAAAAAACAATAGAAAATCTTTTTCAATAAAGCGCAATATCCTTAAAAATGAGCATGAAATACAAATATAAAAATAGGTAATTTGGAGGTGTCACTGCTTTTGTAGTACTCTCCCTATCCCTTGCACTAGAGAAGAAGAACTTTCCACACCAAGAAAAACCCACTATATAACCCTCTAACATTATATCCTCTGTCCCTATTGTACTGCTGTTTACTGACTCTTTACCTTACTTTCCACAACACTGCAGCATCCCAGCACAAACCCTCACACGATCCACACGACCAGATTCCCAAATTGCAACAATTACTAAATGTAGTTTCAAGTTCATATAATCCAGGAGGCTAGAGCTTAGGCATCTAGTTCACTATATGCTCGGGAATGAACAATGCCTAAGCTCCGAAGTGATTCGACGCCTAAGCACTAGTGTTACAGCGCCTAAGAGCCCAAAGGTTAGCACCTAAGCGCCAACCTCTTGGGTTGGTAAAGTAAAGATTGACGCCTATACTTAAGCACCACTTTGTTGCGATCTGCAACAAGTGTTTTGTTGGTTTCCCAACTTCATTTTCTTGTTGTATTTGCAAGATAAATAGAAGAAAGCTTTTTTTAAATTGCAATTTCATCCATAAACTTGTGTGGATCGTCAAGAAATACTAGCAAACTCATCCACACATCCATCTCATGGGCTACAAACACTTTGGCTCACTATATGTTATCGATGTCTCTATTATGGGATTCTTTTTTTTTTGCTGCTCATTTTCTTTTTTGTGGAATGATCCAAACTCAGTGCACCTTTTAGGATGACTAATCCCGATTTATTTTTGAATCACACCCACGAAAAAAAGCATAAGGAGAGAGAGAGATAAAGATATGAAAAAAACAGAATATTAATGAGCATTAATTAGTGCCCCTTTATCCACAAAATGATCTTTTTATTTATAGAGGAGAGGGCACAAAGCAAATATTACATTTTTTTCACTTAATATTGTCCACTCTAGGGTATTTCTGTTTTTTACATGTACAAGCATATAATTTGACTACTCTTCATCCCAACAAACTAAATTTAGTTGAATTCAGGTCAGAAGGACCAACTCAATCAGTTATGCTCCACTCGATCGGTTGAGCTTAGTCGATATGGGCCGGCTGGTTGATATGACCCTACTGTCAATCCTTGACCTTTGATGAGGAGCCTCTGGGGTCCTTGAGATGGTTGGAGATGCTAGGGAATTGGATTTTCCCATAAATCGACTCAGGTTTGCTTAGATTTTTTTTTTTTCGTTTCTGGCCAAGTGTCTCTTTCATGTATCCTTCGGCCTTCCTTCATCTGTTTCATGCTTTGGTCAGTTTTGGCCTTATTGGCTTGGCTCGAACAACTTCGCTCTGTCGGATAAGTAGGTTTCTTGATCTTCTGGCAATAGAACCTCCTTCGTTGAGCTCTATTCTTATGAATTATTAGATCATTTTAAGATTAGTGCCGGCACATTTTTTATGTATATGTTCTAATTGCACTTTCATTAATTTGGAGAACTAATTACATTTAATAATCTCTACCTGCATAATCGATGATTACGCCATAAATAATTTTCTCACTTTTTATTATCAAATGTAAAAATTCTAGTTTCTTCTAGAGTTTAATAATTTTATAATTCATTCACATCATATTTTAAATTAAATATTCTGATCCCCAACCTTTTGTAAAAAGAATTTGTGACCGACCCTCCTTGATGCTTCAATCTGTCGGTCTCAAATCAGCTGCTGTTACACATGACTAACGTGCAGACTACCAAATTATTTATGTTGTTTTAGTTGAACATTTTAAATCAATGTGTTACGGTGGACATGTGGACGTTAAAGTATGAACTAGATGAGAATATATATATATATATATATTTCAAATAATGCCGCCCTCTTTCTAATGCCGCCCTCTTTCTATCATTAGTTGCGAACTTCACATACATACCACACAATTACAATTTAATTATATATCTAACATCAAATGTTTAATAATCTCACTTATGACACCTTAGTGTGATAATCCTAGGCATAAAAATGATGTGTTTCATTAAAAAAAAAAGGATCGTGGGAAATTTTTTATTTTATTTTAAATATCTGAGTGGCATGCATGTAAATATGATTGTTAAAGTATTTGATAGCTAAATACATAAGAATTGCCTAGCATGCATGTAAATGCCCTTTTAATCACATTTACTAAAGTACGTTTTCAATTCCGAATTTAATTCATATAAACATAGGATTAAGCAACAATTATATGGGAAGCTTAAGGAAGAAGAGAATTGCTGGAGACTGATGATTGATGCCACAAACTGAAAATCTAAATACAGCTAATTATTATTTTGAACGTGTAAAGATACACATGTTGGCCTTTAACTTTAGCTTCTCTGTTTGGATTGGGAAAGCATAAATTCTTTACTCATAAGAAAAATTAAAATATAATCATGTCTTATATGTCTTTGATGAGAGTGATAAAGATTTACGTGCACATCATATAATCTTCTACGTATTTACATACACAATTTCAAAATATTTACTTACTATTGAAAACATATCAAAAAATATGATTGAAAATGTAAAATGCATCTTTTTATAAGTAAATATTAGTTTTACTTTTTATATGAGTTCGGGTTTATGCTGCTCTATATCTCAATATAAAAAGTTTGGTATTATATATGGATACAGAAGACTTATGTAGTGTATAAGTAAATGCCTCTAAAAATAGTTCTATAATAAATGTTGAGGACACACTAAGAGAGTGGGCAAAAATGATTTTTCCGGCAGATTTTTTTGGTGTATAGCATTACATTTTGTAAAAAGAGATTGTAATTGATAGAACAAAAATAATAAGTTTTGGAGCATTTACATAAATACCAGTCAAATCTTATGAATTTACATATCTAACACCAGAACATTGATTTCTAAACAGTAAAAACTTGCATGCTAAAATAAAACTCCATTATTATTAACTTTTTAAAGTGAAATGCACATCTTCATGCTTAGGTAAAGTGGTGTTAATATAAATAACAATGTTTAGGTGTTGAATATGGAATTGTGGGTTTTGTATGTAAATCTTCTCAAGTTTTATAAGCACATTAGACCTCTAGCCATTCACATATAGATCAACATAAAATTGAAAACACATATCGACATAAGTACTAGATATTGATAATAAGAAAACAAAATTCATTTTATCTTCTCAAGTTTATGATATGGTTAAGATGATTTAAATAAATTCAAGACAATCATTGATCGCTAGGTTGACTCCACTTTACCTTAGTGTTCTAAAAGATTTGTTTTTCTCTCACCATCATAATTTTTAAAAAAAGTAACTCAAGAAAATCTTAACATAACTTTAATCATAAGAATAAGAACATACATCTCAATTAAAAGCTTTTGATCAAACATGGCATCCCTCTAGAAGCATGTAGAGAAAACACAAGCTCTATGAAATTCAAACATTGAACAATGGATTATATATGTTCTAAGTTTTGGCATTGTGATCCAATGGGCAAGAAACTACTTCTTGCAACAAAGATAGGTTGATTGGCTAATTAGTCAATTACTNTCTAAGAGAGTGGGCAAAAATGATTTTTTGGGCAGATCTTTTTAAGTATAGCATTACATTTTGTAAAAAGAGAATGTAATTGATAGAACAAAAATAATAAGTTTTGGAGCATTTACATAAATGCCACACAAATTTTCTGAATTTACATATCTAACACCAAAAATTTGATTTCTAAACAGTAAAAAACTTAAATGCTACTAATTGCTTTATATATGCTACTAAACAGTAAAAAGTTACATGCTACTAATTCCCAAAAAAGTAACTCAAGAAAATCTTAACATAACTTTAATCATAAGAATAAGAACATACATCTTAATTAAAAATTTTTTATCAAACATGGCATCCCTCTAGAAGCTTGTAGAGAAAACACGAGCTCTAAGAAATTCAAACAGTGAACAATGGATTATATATGTTCTAAGTTTTGCCATTGTGATCCAATGGGCAAGAAACTACTTCTTGCAACAAAGATAGGTTGATTGGCTAATTAGTCAATTACTTGCAATAACAACAAGGCAACAATGAAGGCAACTTCAACTTAATGTGCTTGACTTGTGTAGGTCTCATGTGGTAGGAGAAACTTAGGGAGTCTATCGACTCTGGATTTATCAAAATAAATATAGAGAACCTAATGAGTTGTAGTTTACATTCTTTTAATATCATTGGGCTATTTTGGTGAGGTGATCTTTTTGACATTAAGAATAAAATAGATATCACATTAACACCTTATATTTTTTGAAAATTGGTAAGCTATATCTAAAATATAAAATCAATTTAAAAGTATTTATAAATATCAAAATTTTAAGGGAGAAAATGTTGAAACCCATGAATAAATCCAACAACAATAAGGGATAGAATTTACTCCAACCAGATTAAATTGATCAACTATNGCTTTTATATCATTGGGCTATTTTGGTGAGGTGATCATTTTTCCATTAACAATAAGATAGATTTATATAAATTAAAAGTATTTATAATTATCAAAATTTTAAGGGAGAAAATGCTGAAACCCATGAATAAATCCAACAACAATAAGACATAGAATTTACTCCAACCTATTTAAATTGATCAATAATAATAGATTGCTTTGTGATGTAAAAAAAATAAAAAAAAAACCATGCATAAAAGCAGACAACTTGAATAAATAAATTATTATTGACATGTTCAAGTTAGTACATTCAAAACAATAATAATAAATACTTATTTTTTTAGTCATAAATAGTCCATATATGTTTTATTCCTTTCATCATTTTTCATTTAATTTATTATATATTGGCTATATGTAGGTTTTTTATTTATTATTTAGATAATCAAGTATGTTGACAACATGCCTAACTTTGTTGAATTCTGCTTGTGTTAAAATATTATATATTTTAAAATTAAAAAACATCAATATATCATAAATATTATTTCACATTTTTTTAGGTTATATTCTTCTTGAAAATCATAGCACACATGTGTTCCCATTTAATTCCTTCACTCTACTTTCTCTTGATCATATGTGTGCTCTACCATGGTACTCCTTTTCCCTTTGTTGCTTCTCCATTTCCTCCCTTCTAACTGTTACCCTAGTCGCCACTTTGAAAGAAGGTTCTTCCTCCTCTTGGGAGGCTTAAGCCTCTGCCTCGCCGATCGATCAATCTTCCCTCCCCTCCCCTATAATTTGTCTTCTATATTAGGAAAGCCACAATCTCAAAATTGGAAAGAACTACTTTCCTCCCAAATTCACTTTTTATCTAACTTAAACCTTTTGCTTTATTCTATGCAATGAAGACATGGTTGTATTCTTGAATAAATAAATTGATGAAGGTTCAATACAATGGAGTATTGTGCTCAAAAAATGCACCTTTTACGGTAACCTTTTGGAAGTTATTGGTAAAGTATGGAGCTTAAAAGGAATTGTAGATCTTGTTTCTCTTGCAAATAATTTTTTTCTTTTTAAATTTGAATGTGTTAAGGATTTTGACATTGTTTTACATGGGCTTTATTGGTTCATTAGTGGTAGACAATTTTTTTTCTAGCTAAAAAAATAGATTTTAAGCCCATCACAGATGATTTTAATAAAGTTCTAATTTGGATTAAGCCGCTTAATAATCTTCTCTCTATCTAGAATAATAATGTGATCTAGAAAATGTCAGTAAAATTGGTATAATTTCGTTTTAGTCCTATTACTATAATGGAAAGCCATCTCCCTTTGCCCTTATTAGTGTGCAAATTACTACCACCTCCATCTAGTGGGATTCTATTATCATTTATGTGAATGGGAAAGATGTACTTATGCTTATAGAATATGAATGGAAGCAGAATTTGTTTATGACTTGTAATACATTTGCACATGACCCTACTAATTGCCCTAAAACCACTGCTTAGAAACCCCAACACACACTAAAGTATTGTAATAAGGGAATTCAAAACAAAACATCCACAGAACCTTCTAAGACTACCCTACCTTCCTGCTCTAAAGCTAACTCCTCTGAAACTCATCTCACATAGCACATGACAACAACTTATCTATCTATGCTAATAATAATGCTTTAGAAACCTATAATATATTATTTACCTCCCTCAACTTTTTCCTAATTCCCTTCATGTACCCTTCCAAAAGATCCTAACTTTGTGAACACTTTTAATTATTCTCAACATATTCCTTATTCGACTTTACCCTTCAGCACTCTATATTCTAATAATAACCCAATCCCCTCTTCTTTCATTGAACTACCCAGCTCCAAAATAAAAATGTAAAACCTAAGGGAAGCTCTCAATTCCAAAGATGACTTAAGCTTACTCCAAATATTGGCATTTGAAATGTTAGAGAACTTTATGGTGATAATTTTATAAATGATTGTATAGATCTTATCAAATTTCATAACTTGAAAGTTATTTGCATAATTAAATCTAAAATATCAAATTTTACTATTGGTGCCCCACTCTATTATAACCATTAGAGTGTTTTTCCTATTGAAGGCATCTCTAGAAATTTTTTGTAAGGCCACAAACGATCATATTAGGTTTAAATGGAATACGTTCATCTTTTTGTCCATGTTGAAATCTCATGCATAATACATTTATGTTTATTTTAACATTATCTTTAAAATAAAAAATCATTTTACCTTTATGTTTATTGATAATAGTCCGACCTTAAGGATGAAGTTTTAGAATGTTATTTCTGCTTTTGTGTTAAAGATTAATGCTTTTAAAGTTTTTTAGGGAAATTTCAATTGTATTAGAAAGGC
Source organism: Phalaenopsis hybrid cultivar (assembly GCA_002079205.1). Classification (NCBI taxonomy): domain Eukaryota; kingdom Viridiplantae; phylum Streptophyta; class Magnoliopsida; order Asparagales; family Orchidaceae; genus Phalaenopsis; species Phalaenopsis hybrid cultivar. The sequence goes on from JXCR01145882.1 coordinate 15,533, forward strand.
AAGTGAAAAGATTGGTGATCACATACATTTGGATTAAAAACTTATAGATTTCCACTCTTGCATCAAAAATTTTGGTTTAATGGATCTTACAAATGGTTGGCACTCTTTTAGTTGCTTTAATTAGAAATTATAAAATCAATAATTTCTTGCTTTATAAAGCACGTTCCAGTGATCAATTGGTGAATTCTATTCCTAATTGTTAGTAAAAAATTTTGGAGTTATCGACTTATGATCGCTCTCTATTCTTCTAAAATTGGTAACAAAATTCAAACTTGTTTGCAGATTTGTCTGTAGAAACTATTAGAGTGCTTGCATCAACTGTCATAACCATTTTTCAAAGCATAGCATATCTGTGTTTATAGTGGCATATAATTGCTCTTTGTAATAGATTAAATTATGGTAAAGTGTTCTTCAAGCTACTTAATGGAGCTCTTTCACTTGGATTACCAATGGTATTACGCAACTCAAGACTCAGTAAAAAATAGTTTATTTAGATCATGATAAAAACCCTTTTTGCAAAGGCCATTTTCTCATGTTATCTTTATTCAAAATTAGCTTTTTTGAACTACTACTTGTGAGAACTAATGAATAAATTAAAGGGCATGATATGTTTGGCATTCTAATAGATAAGATGATAAAAATTCTTATATCAAGAAAATTATGATATAAATAATAAAAATTAAGTTTGAGAACTATTGGTTGATGAATCATATGTTCGTACTTAATAAGATATTTCTAGTAAAGTTGTTAATCAATCTTACAATCTTTTGAATTACTCATACTTCTCCTCTAATTATTGATTCAGTACACTCTTTTCTTTGTTGAACAAGAACAACTTCTCTATAATTTTAATTATGGTACAATAAATAGGTTTTCTTTAGTATTGGATCTAACAAAAGAATAGGACCTTTTTTCTTTACAACTAATTTATAAAAATACCTGGCATTTCAGTGTTCAAGCTTCAATTCATGCTATAAAAGATTTGTTTGCTATTGCTAAGCATCATATTAAGTAGAGGCACTCTGCTATTATTCTTATTGCTAATTCTTCTCATTCTGAAACTCTTAATGATTGTAGGTCAATCTCTTCATGCATTACAATTTACAAGGTTATAGTCAAGGTAATTGCCTGATACACTTAAGCTAATGAAGCACACCTTGTATCATACTAAATAATTTTTTTTCATCTCTAATTGTAAAAATGTTGATAATGTTTTTCTTACTAATGAAATACTCAATGGGGTTGGCTATAGTTCTTATGATGAAAAGTTCCATGGTAAGATCAATATTATAAAAGTTTTTAATCAAACTAATTACTACTTTCTTTTTGAAAGAGTGAGAGTTATGGGTTTTCCAAAGACTTTCATATCTTTGACAGAGGCATATACATCTCAAGTTCAATTTTATGCTATTTTTCATAAAAAGCTCAAAGGATATTTCACTTCATCTTTTGGATTAAGGTATGATTGTTCTCCCTCTCCTTACCTTTTTACTAAATTCATGGAGCTTTCTTTTGACTTCAAGAATCTGAGAGATGGAACTATACCCATCTCATTTTTTTATGCTTTTAGTTTTTAAGGAAGCTAATTTGTTCTCTATAAAGGGTCTCAATACATTATTACTAATTTTTAGAATGCCACTAATATTTGACTAAAACTTAATAAAAATTTAATATGCTTCTTTAAGAAAGTCAATAACATTTTTTCCCTCAACTTACAAATATTTTTAGGTTATCCTTCGAACCATTGCCATGGGATTTCCAAGATATTATTATTAATTATTGCAAGACTAATCTTCTTGACTGATTTAAAATTAATGATAAATCAACATTGGCGCAGAGGTTGGAAGAAAAAATTATATCATTTGTTAGTAAATTTCAACTTGTAAATTCACCATATGGGCTTATATTAACTACTTATTCTAGACTACTATTATTCTTACGGGCTTGAGGAAAAAAAATTCTTTCATTATAAATAATTTTTTGCATCATAAAGGAGTTGAGCATAGGCTACATGATACACCAAAATAATATGTTGTTTTAAGTATATATTTTATACCTATTTTGGTGACATTGCACTTTAAAAAAGGGTATTTTTGTGTTTTTGTTCCATGTATATCATTTTAGACATTTGGAGGAAAAGTAGCAAAATGGACTAAATTTTGGAGCCAAACAACAAATTTTACGAATGTGGTGGATGATGCGCTAGATTGGTGCATGATGCACCATTTGACAGAGCCTTAGCGCATGATGCGCCAGATTTGGCGTATGATGCGCCATTGATGACTTTTTGCAGATTAAGGTAGTTTGAGATGGATTTTTCTAAAATTTTCAAATGAAAACTTGCTCTACACACTTATTGTAGTAATTCAATGCATCTAGACACTTTAGAAGATTCTCTTATGAAGGGATATGTCTCTTGGATCAAATGACACATCTTTTGGATTCAAAAGAGTTGACTTTTTTAGGAAATTTTGGAAGGAATTTTGAATTCCTTTTGAAAGAAGGCCCGCTAATAAAAGAAGAAGACTTCAAGCCGTTTATGGGGGACATGAAAGGGGGGTGGCATGAAAGGCAAGAGGAAGAGATAGAGATAAAAAAGTCAAGGGCTTGGAGAATTTCTTTTAAGGTTGTAAGAGGAGAGAGAAGGTGAGAGATTTCTTCTTCATTACACTTCTAAGAGAGATATAAGAGTTTTTGTAAAAAGAGAAAGGCTTGAAGAGAAATTCTAGGGATTTGCTTGGGAAGGATTGTAAGATAAGTTGTGTCTTTTATTTTTTCTGTTTTGTAAACTTATTTTTATATATGAAATCCACGTTTTATCGTATCATTCTCATGAATTTTGAGTAGTTTTCTTTATCCTTTTCCCTACTTTGAAATATGATTTTGTGAAGAAGTAATTTTATTTTCTATGGCTTTAAATGTTAATAATTTGTGATGATTTGAACTCCGATCTTCATATACTTTTCGATCTGGCCAATTGAAATGTTAAAATGTGTTGTGAAATATAAGTTCCAAAAGGGCTATGATTTCTACAACATTTGAAGAATCACATTTGATTTCATGGGAGAGTATGTCATCCATAGAGTTGGGTGAAAATAAATAGGGAAAAAAATTTTGTTGGATGCAGAATTTGAGATTTTAATGTGACAGATTGAAATCCCCAATTTGGTCCAATTGATTGAAAACTGATGCAAGATTGTTGGCCTTTAAGGGAGGGAGTAGTGGGAGCTCTAGAGTGGCAGTCGGTATCCTCCTAGCCTAACCACGGAATTATGGACCAAACTCTGGATTAGTCAATGTTCTTTATAGCACTTGGAAGAGGGTAAGGAATATGATTGCTCCTATTTGGCACAAAAAAAAATTATATATATATTTTTTTTCAAATGATTATAATTTCTTCACAATTCATATGCTCACAATGAAAGATGCTTTCTTGAATTTGAACTTTCTATCAAAAAAAAATTCATTTAATTTTAGTAAATATTTGAAAGTTTAGTTTCTAATTTAGCTAACTTTGTCTTTCAACTACATTTTAAATAGCATTCACTCTAGTAGTTAATATTAAAACTTTATAATTTACATTTTATATTTTTAAATAATACTTTACATTATAATCTCATGAACTATTTACTGGCATTTTTAACTTCCCTATGGGATCGATATCTAGGACTTGAGCGATACAAATACTTGCGTTATTTTTAATGGAGATTTTGCAGTTTAAAAGAGTTTTAAGATAAACTATTTTTACTAAAGTTATTTTTATTGGGATTACATTTCATATTTATTATTATATCTACCATCTGTATTTTGTAATATTTAAAAATAATTATAAAATTAACACACTAAATCTACCCGCATCACTACACACTATTGCTAAAGATATTACTCCGAGATAAAAAGTTTATTTGGACTTTAGAAACCCGAATATTGATATGTTAAATCACATTGTGAGTCTAAAAATTTTTGGAAAATGTACAATTCCACTTCATACTTAGCTATTTGGCGTTCCTATATATATGATTCTCCTTGACAGAAAAATACTCACACAACTTCTCTTTTTTGAAAGCTTTATGCTTAATTATCACTATATTAAGAGCCATTATCTCATTCTCAATCCATTACAATAACAACTTAATATTCTGCTTTAGCCTGTGGCTAAATGACTCTTCTCTTTTTGAAAAATATTGCAAAGAAACTTTATTATGGTTCACCTACCTCATTTTTTTCTAGAGTTGCTAAAGTCCTTGATATTAATAAATAAGTTTTACCCATAACATATGTGACTCTAAATTATTCCATTCAACTAATAAATGACATTATTGTTAGTGAAAAATTACAAATATCGTTGGAAAGGTTATGATTTTATTTTTTTAACCACTTTGAATATAATTATGCCTATGAGAAACCTATTAAACCAAATGGGTGCAGCTTAGCATGTTTTAAAAGTTATTCTTTTAAACTTACTGCTATTTGAGGATCAAATTTCATTAAAGATGTACGAACTATATTACATCTTTCTATTGGATGGATGAATGTTAACGCTCAATGTGCTCTTTATAATGCCCATCATGAGACTCTTTCTCATATATTCTTCACCGTTCTTTTTCTTTTAATCTTGTAAGAAAATATATACTAAAGGAGTTATTGTTTCATTTGAGGGTGTACTATGATTCATACTCTCCATTATGCGGCTGTCTTAATTGCTATATTTCTGACAAAACTTTCCTCTTAGCTGTTTTATATGGATTGAATGAAATAAAATAATATTTAAGGAGGATAATACCCATGTTGTTAATGAACATTTTTGGGTTATTTTGATTTATGTTGTCACCATAGCTCTCGAAAGACTTTTATTAAATTATCTTAAATGACATTCAATGAATAATATCCTGTCATGAGAAATAAAAGCATTACCTTGGGATGGATTCAATCATTTGGATTATGAAAATCATTGGGATATATGTATCAACGGAATAGGGATTCTTTCCTTATATTAAGGATGTAGGATAAGATTTTTTTTTAATCCTAGATTTTCATTCTCTATAATGGCAATCCTTCATAATTAATTACATCCTTAGAGCAGTGAGCCCTAAGGAAAACCCTCAATTAATGTGATGGGTCAAATTATCAGAGTCCAAACTATCAGAATTGGAGTGTGAGGGTCCAGATTAGATGAATTATGCCCCATTTATGAGAGAAATGTAAAACAATTTGATGTTTAAAGTGATTATAAGAAGTCATAAGATAGATTAGGGATATTTGTTTTAACTGACATGAATGATCAAAACCCAAAGGCTAAAAATACAATGAGGTAAGAAAGAATTTTTAGATGAAAAAATGAATCCTTAGACTCTATAAAGAAATCTACAGGAGGACTAAATAATATTATGGGAAAAACATCTCCGATAAAGTTGAGCATGGGAATGTTGTTATCTATTGACTATGACCAACCTCATAAAGATGAATTCCCATTGAATGCTAGAGAACAGAGGATTCATAGTTTTGAGCAATTTTAAATACCTTCCAAAATAATAATGTTTATTTCATTTTAAGGTATTCCTTCTAGTCTCAGGAGGAAGGTTTGGAGTCTTGCTTGTCCTAGTCCTTAGCACTAAGTGTGTGCCTAAACTACTGCAGGTATCTATACTTAGACAAACCTAAGGTTAGAGTACGGTCCTCAAGAGTCTAAGTTAGTTAACCTAAGGTTCATGTTGGATCTACATAGGTTTTTTTCTCATTCATTTTCTTAGTCTGTTATAGATGTTTATATGATGTTCAATATTAGAATTAATGTCATGCTTGATTCCTAGATTTGCCAGTCATGTTGAGAAATCAAAGTATTTTTATGCTTTACATTTTGTTTTGTTTTGAGGTTAGGTTCTTCATTTTTGTAGAGAAGACTGTGTTTTAACCCTTATTTTGTTTTATAATAACATTTTTGTTTAGTTTGTAAACATTAAATAGCATATAAGATAACATGAAATAACAAAATAAAACATGTAATAACATATTAAATATGAAATACTATATGGAACATGAAACTACCTATGAAAATAACATATGAAACAACATATGGAACATAAAATAACATATGAAATAATAAAATGTGTATTTTTAGCCTTGGATTAGACATTAGGATCAAACTGAAAAAAACTGACTTTCCATGTTAAATTAGTTCAAAATTGAGGATTTGGGCTAGCTAATTTAACCATAGGTTGGGTCTATGCTGACTCAAGTTAAATTGGGTTTGATTTAAGTTGACTTTAGATAAACTAGGATTATGTAAGTTAGCTTAAGTTTAGTTTAGGTTTTACCTGGGTTAAGCTAGGTTAACTCGGGTTAATCTGGGTTGACTTGAGTCAAGTTTGGTTTGATTTAGGTTTGTCCTAGTTTGGAGCGAAAATGACAAAAATGTGGAGATTTGAACTGAGGGTGCCGACGACGAGTTTTTCCCGAGGCTACAAGACAAAATTCTCCAAAAGTCCGCCGACGGCGCCCTCGCGACCGCCGACGGCGAGCTCAGCAGTTATGCTTACTTAAGCTTTGGATAAGGCCAAATATTGAAGGGATGCTTAGGCAACTCTTGGGAAAGCTCATCCACAACTTTAAAAGATTATTTTGCCCGAAAATTGATAAGGAAAAAAAGGGGCTAAAAGAGAGTCTAGAGTTCCTGGAGGTTAGAAAGGTTCCATTAGTGTTTGTTAGAGTGTAAAAAGTATGAGAAATTCTTTGAGAGATTGTAAGAGTGGAGATAAAGTGAGAGATTTCTGCTTCCTTGCTACTTCGAAGAGGAATTCTGTGTGTGTAAAGAAAGGAAGAGATTCAGAGGAACTTCGAGGAGTGTTCTTGGGGAGAAATTAGAGATAAGTTATTTACTTGTTGTAGTTTGTATGACTTTGATTTTATCTATGAATTGTGAGTTTTGTTGTGTTTTCCCCATGAGATATGAGGATTTTTCTCTTTCTTTCTCTTTGTCTCGAGATTTGTGAAATGTTGATTTGAATTGGTGAAGCCATGAAAATGTTTAAGAAATTGTGATGATCTTTTCACTTCGATCTTAATTTACTTTCAACCGGCCAATTGATTTGTTAAAATATGCTGAGTTTTATAACTAAAGTGAAGATTACATCCAAGATTCAGGGAGGTCAAAGCCCTTGGAAGTTAGGTGCAAATAAATAGGGAAATAACATTATCAGGCGTAGAATTGGAGATTTTAAAGTGACAGACTAAAATCCCCAATTTGATCCTATCATTTGGGTATTGAAGTGTAGATGTTAGCCCTCAGGCGAGGGGAACGTGGGAGCTCCGTAGTGAGAGTTGGTATTCTCCCAGCCTAGCCGCAGATTCAGTAAACAAGCATAGGATTAGTCAATGTTTTTTATGCCTTGACTAAAGGGTAAAGAATAGGTATGCTCCTATTTAGCATAATATAATTTGAACCAATTCACTTTATCCATTCACTATAATTTCTTGACAAGGAGAATAATGTTTTCTTATATATTGTATTTAAACCCTCATTAGAATCATTAGTTATTAATTAATTATTAAAATTATATATTTATTTCAATTACCTATTAGTGACAGATAAGTAATTTGAACTTCGTTGTTGCGATTAAAGTATTGCTTTTCTAAAATCCTAGTTCACAGTTCTAAACCACTCTCTGTGGGATCGATATATAGGACTACATTAGAGCTCTATCTTACTTGAGCGATATGTATACTTACGTTGATAAGTATGACTTTACAATTATTTAATATTTATTACGTCCATATTTATCTTATATTTTTAAGCATATATAAAATCGCCGGTCAAGTTTTTGGCGTCGTTGTCGGGGAGTGAGTGAGTAAACAAAAATCATAATTAGAGTAATGGATAAATTAGGATTATTAGAAAATTTTTTACTTGAATTGCAACTTAGTTTTATATTTAGTTAATTATATTACTGTGTACTGATTTTAAATTGTATGCGTAAATTTGGACCTAAAAATCTTATACCCTACAATTCAGAATTAGAACTCACTATTAGAAGGACTAGAAAATTAAGAAGATAATCTAGAAATTCTGATACAATGGAAAATAACATGAACAATCAAGAAATAGAGAATAAACACCAACCTAGACCCCTAAGAGATTATGTAAATCCTACAACAGATGAAATTCACTTATCTATCCAAAATCCTGATATAGTTGCTAATTCATTTGAGCTTAAACCTGTTATTATCCAAATGGCACAAAAAAATCAATTCGGAGGTACACCAAATGAAGATCCGAACTTACACCTCACTAATTTTTTAGAACTGTTTCAAACTTTTAAATATGACAGAGTCTCAAACAATGATGTTAGACTTAGACTTTTTCCTTTTTCACTGAGGGATAAGGCTAATATTTGGTTAAATTCATTAGCACCAGGATCTATTAGAACTTGAGATGAAAATATTGTCTAGTCACTTGAAGTATGTGGTTTTAGGAGACTCATCTACATTACCTGTTATTATATCTTCAGAATTAAATGATTTGCAAGAGCAAAGACTGTTAGATACATTGAAAAGATATAAGAAAGCTTTTGGTTGGACCTTAGTTGATATTAAGGGAATCAGTCCTTCAATCTGCATGTACAGAATTATATTAGATGAATAATATAAACCAAGAGTTGATCCATAAAGGAGATTAAATCTGATGATGAAAGAATTAGTTAAGATGGAAATTTTGAAATGGTTAGATACTGGAATTATATATCTTATTTCAGATAGTGCGTGGGTAAGTCCAGTTCATTGTGTTCCTAAGAAAGGAGAAGTGAATGTTGAAACAAAAGAAAATAATTAATTAATACCTATCAGACAAGTTACTGAGTGGTGTATTTGCATTGATTATAGAAAATCAAACACTGTCACCAGGAAAGATCACTTCCCTTTACTCTTTTTAGATCAGATAGTAGATAGACTTGCTGGGCACAAATATTTTTGTTTTTTAGATGGATATATCGGTTACCATCAAATTCCTATTGCTATTGAGGTCAAGAAAAGACAATATTTACTAGTCCGTTTGAAATTTTTGCTTTTCAAAGAATGCCTTTCGGATTATGTAATGCACCTGCAACATTCCAGAGATGTATGATGTTTATATTTAGTAAGTTAATTGATGATAGATTTGAAGTATTTATGGATGATTTCTCTATATTTGGAACATCATTTGATGCATGCTTAAATTATCTTGAAAAATTTTTAGAGTTATGCGAAAGAACTAATTTAATTCTGAATTGGGAGAAATGTCCATTTATGGTTGCAGAAGAAATTGTGTTAGGGCATAAAATTTTAGAAGCTGGTATGGAAGCAGACCCTGCAAAAATTCAAGTTATATCTAAACTAACACCTCCTACCTAGTGTAAGAGAATGAGTTTTTTTGGACATGTTGGTTTTTACAGGCGTTTTATTAAAGATTTTTCAAAAATTACTAAAAGTTTTCTTAGACATGTTGGATTTTACAGGTCTTTTATTAAAGATTTTTCAAAAATTACCAAACCTTTATGCCAACTTTTAGAAAAGGATAAGAAATTTGAATTTACTGAAAGCTGTTTAAATGTCTTTAAGTTATTAAAGGAAAAATTAACCACAACCCCTATTATAGATTCACCTAACTGGGAGAAATCATTTGAATTGATGTGTGATGCTAGTGATTATGCTATTGGAGCAGTCCTTGGACAAAGGTATGAAAAGATTTTTAAAGTTATACACTACGATTGGTAAAACTCTTAATGATGCACACATTAACTATATTGTTACTGAAAAAGAGTTACTAGCTATTGTGTATGTTTTAGATAAATTTAGATCTTATTTATTTGGAGGTAAATGTGTTGTACGTACTGATCACTCTACTATTAAATATCTGATGCAAAATAAGGATGCTAAACCAATGTTAATTAGATGGATACTTTTGATGCAAGAATTTGATCTTGTGGTTATTGATATAAAGGGAACTGATACTCAAATTGTTGATCATTTGTCAAGATTAAAAAACCAAGAATCATCTAATACTGAGAATGAAATTACAAACAGTTTCCCTGATGAACAACTTTATAATATTAATGAGTGGAAAATACCATGGTATGCTGATATTGTTAACTATATTGTAAGTGATATTTTGCCACCTATGCTGACATTGCAGCAACAAAGGAAATTCATTCATGATGCAAAAGCATATTTCTGGAATGAGCCTTATTTATATAAACAATGTAAGGATCTGATCATGAGAAGATGTGTACCTTATGAAGAAACCGAGCTAATGATTCAAAAATATCATGATTCTGAATTTGGAGGACATTTTTGGATTGATAAAACTACTTATAAAATTTTACAAGCTAGATTTTATTGGCCTACTATCTTTAAAGATGTTTATAGATATATAAAAATTTGTGATCGATGTTAACGAGTAGGCAATATATCTAAAAGAAATGAAATGCCTCTAAATTTCATGTTAGAAGTTGAGATCTTTGATGNTGAAGTATTTATGGATGATTTCTCTATATTTGGAACATCATTTGATGCATGCTTAAATTATCT
>JXCR01145882.1:29052-56210 GCA_002079205.1 Phalaenopsis hybrid cultivar
GGCGCCCTCGACGGCGCCGACGGCGCCCTCGACGCCGCCGACTGGTTTTTCCCGAGAGTTGAGACAAAATTAGTACAGAGGCTCGCCGATGGCGCCCTCGACCCTGCCGACGGTGAGACCGATGAATTGGCGGTTACTTGGGTTCAAATGGCAGTTTTTGGCAATTTTTTGGGGGAAATTGTCCTTTTAAACTCAAAAATTTGATTCCTAGTTCATATTTTTCCTCCAAAAATGAAGTGAAACCCCACCAATTTCATTCCTATGGCGTCCAATTCTCCTGATAATCCTAGAATGCGAGTTTTTAATTGACGAAAGTTTATTAGTGCATAAGCGCAAAGAATCTTCAACAAGTTACTGGCGAAGAAAAGATTGATTAAGGAATGAGGATTTGTAAATTGTGGATTGAATAATCCCATGACAAATATTGAAGAAATGATAGTGCGGCAAAGGTGGGAAGTGTTGTGCTACACTACCGCCGCCATGGTGGTTCCTGTGGTAAAAGAATTCTATGCAAATTTAAATGGAATCGACCAAGGAGTTGTTTATGTGCGAGGAAGATGGATCACTTTCACTCCTGCACGGATCAATGAACATGATAGAGAATGTTCATATCTGCTACTATTTCAATTTTGTCCTAACAAGAAACCAGATGAATGAAATTTACCAATATTTAACGGATGAAACGACGATTGGGAAACAAGAGAAAACGGGTGTGCTAGTTTTTCTGCGACACTTCTGAATTCCATTTCAAAACATTGACACTTTTTCATTTCTGCGAAATTGTTACCGACAATGAAGATCAATAAAGTTTCTAAAGAAAGTGTCATTTTGAATTATTGTATTCAAAAAGGACTGCCGATCGACATTGGATCAATAATTATGAAGCGGTTTTGGGCCTGATTGTTCATGGATCAACTTATGGGCATGGACACCCCTCCACAATTTTCTCACTTTGCAGTCAGTTCCAAGTGTCCTATGAAAATTGGGAAAGGGTGCTGCTACATTGGAAGCCTTTGGATCCAACTGAGAGATTCCCAATTTTTTAAGATGCAAATGACATGGCCATTATAGTAGATCAATCATCTCAAAATTCATTACCAGTTCAACCCTTAGTCCCTGATAATACCCTGGTGATCCTGCGCAGAATCAAGAAATTAGAAAATGTGGTACAAAATTTCATAAATGCAATTAATAATATCTCTGATTTCTTCGATCATCTAGACTGAAGGATGAAGGAACATTTTGATCACTCTGGACATTTAGAAGATAGCCTGATACGACTGATGAGGAGGATGAAGTTAATAGAAGAGGATTCCACTGAAGAATTTCCATTCCGACCCTTCTACAACATCTTCGTTCATGTGCAATCAATGGGTGATCTCATTGGAGAAACGAGTACCGAGTCTGAAGATTAGTAGATTTATATTACTACCTGTCTGTCTATGTATTTTAATTTGAACTTTGTATTTGCTTTGCTTTAGAATTATGTTTTTAGATCTTTGTATAGTTGAGACTAAGCATAGGATATTTTGTTTTCAACATTTTTAGTATTGTGGCTTGGATTGCGGCGCTGAATTAATGTTGAGGTTGAGAAAATACCAGACTTAGGTGTGTTATGTAACGTATATTTTACCCCTTGGAATTTATATATATATGTGATGTTTTGTGTTGTGAAAGTTTATATGTGCTAAGTACATCATTTAGTTACTTAAAATTATGTCCATAATGATTAAAAGATGTCGTTAAGGCTTGAAATTGATCAAAATTGCAAAAATCTAGAGTTTGGACAAAATCAATAGAGCCCTCGGACGGCGCCCTCGACGCCGACGACGACATTTTCCCGAGGCTTAGGATTTAAATTCCAACAGAGTGTGCGGTGCCATTGACCCCGCCGATGGCGAGCTCACGAAAAAATACCTTTAACCGTGATTTTGACCAGTTAATCGCCACTATTCATCATCTCCTTCCTCCTAAAAATACCATTTTTGAACTAAGGCTTCAAAGATCTTAGATTGGGAGGCGATTTCAAGGGTTTTTGACACCGGATTTGATCATCTCTAAGTAAGAGCTTCACTCCAAGCTAAAAATATTTGATTTTCACCATGGTTTTCTTTCACATTGAGGAGATCCGAAAAATGTGAAATGTGAAGAAAATTTGGGAAGAAATTCATGGATCTTAATGTTGAACTCTTAGTATTACTATTGGAAGCCATGATTTGCATATTTGAAGTAATTTTTGAAATTTTTCTATAATTTGATTAGATTGAAATGGCTCCACGTCAAAAGAAACGGGTTGAGTTCGACGAGTCTCACTTCGTCAATGCGATGCCTCAAAAAAAGTTTACTTCCATATTTAAAGGGAAAAAGTGCATACAATATCGAATTTTTGAATGTCCGGGAGGAGAAATCGAACGAGTTATTTCCGAGCGGAGGTGGGAAAACTTTTGTTACACCACCAATAAAACTGATGTAAATGTTGTGAAGGAGTTCTACGCCAATGTAATTTATTCTGATGACGGAATCGTTCAAGTGCATGGATTTCCTGTTGAGTTTACTGCCGCCCACATCAACACTTTTTATGAAGTCCCCGATTCTTATAGTTGTCAATATGAATCCTTTAGTACAATGGAAGGCCCCCTCAATGATGTAATCAACTTTCTCACTGATGAGAAAGGAACCTGGAAGATAAAGTAGCGAGAATGGATAAATTTTTCTGCTTCCATGTTGAATGTCACCTCTAAAGCATGACACTATTTTATTTCCTCTACTCTGTTACCAAACTATGACCATAGTGAGGTAACTAGAGATAGAGCTATTTTGAATTTTTGTATTCAGAATAATAGAACTATAAATGTGGGGAGAATAATTTTTAAGAGCATATTGACTACCGCGAGGAGTGAAACTAGTGGAGGTCTAAGACATCCTGAACTTATTTATGCAATTCGCAAACTTTCTGGAGTGGAATTTGGAGATGAAGAATGGGTTTATCCTATGAAACCCATTAGTAAGGCTAATTTGAAGACTTATGAATCCCATGAGAAATGGAGAACTGGGAGTAGAAGTCAAGAACCTTCTACTAGTAGAGATGTCCCATCTATAAGTTATGACCTTCCACCTTCTAGTTCCCCTACCCTCTCTGATTTGATGAATGAGTTGACCTTGCAGCGGAAGATCATATAATTGATAAAATGAAAGGATTGGAGGTTTAGAATGTCGACACGATTAGAATAGTGAGTACCTTCAAAGACATTCAGATTTTGAGATAGCTTATTATGAAGCTCAGGCTCGACACTACAGAGGTGAGGCTGATGTTACTATTCTTGAGTGCCCCCGATATACTCAGTATCAGCCCAATCCACCTGCTGATCAAGGTGATGAAGATATAGCTTGGGATTTTGATATTAAATGAATTGATGTACTTATGTTTGTACTTTTATTTCTGTAATCTTTTTGTAATAGAAATGGATGTTTATGTATTTAGACTTTCATTTTTATTATTTTGTGTACTTCGATAATTTTAATTTTTGTTATAAAGTTAGTGTTATAGTTAAATGTGCATGTGCAGTTTAATAGATGTTGAGTAGTATTGTGGATTGTAATATAATGTGATTTTTATTTTCGCATTTTAATTTTAATTGTTTTGTTTAGTATTGTGGTTGTGTTAGGAAATGTTATGTTTGTTTAATGTTTTAGTTTTACACTTATTTTAAAATTTTATTACCCAGAAATTCCTCTAATGATTTATATGTGTAGAAAGCTCGTAATATTACAGACCAGGCGAAGTAAAAAATTGAGTCGGCCTGCAAAAATTTCAGAATGATGAAAATGCCTACAATACTGATGTATGATTTATATTTATAGTTTTTCTTTCCACCTGTATTATTTCATATTTAAAAATTTAAGTTTGGGGGAGGGAAGAAAAAAATTAACTATTAGATGTCTTCTATTTCAATATTTTCAAAAATTATTTATATGATTTTATGTAATGAATTTAATTCAGGTAACTATATTTTTGTAGCTATGTAAATATTATGGTAGACTTAAAGAAATATTTTTGTAATGAAAATTAATTTTATAACTTAAGATATTTAGTATAAGAGAATAAGATTATAGTTAACTATTTAAAGTAAAGGAAACTATATTTTGAAGTATTAAGAATATGGAAATTCATTTGAGAAGAAAATATTGGGGCTCAATGATGTAAAAACTATGAAATATTTATAAGGTAAAGGAATGCTTTGAGTTTCAAATTTAAGGAAAGAAAACTGAAGTTCAAAATCATTAAAGACTATCCAGATATAGTAATCCTCACTTGAAAAAGGAAAAAGAAAGAATTGAAAATAAACCCTGAAAAGAAAAGAAATATATATATATTGAAAGCAATCCAAATGAAAAAGAGTAAAGAAAGAAAAAACAACATGGAAGTGAGGAGAAGCTCGAGGATATGCCTAATAAAAAATTGGCTTCACTGGACCTACCTAAAGGGAAAACTTAAATACATTCCTGAACTTATATTTATGGAATAGAACTTTTACTAGTAGAGTTCTCATGAAGTTCCTATCATTTGAATATTCTAAGTAACTTAATATTGCAACATATAGTCATTCTTAAAATGAATAGAAAACTAGAGCTCTTAAACTTGATGACTAGATAATCTTGTGGCTACAGAGTTAATTCAATTACTTGAATTTTTTCTGAAAATCTCACTATGATATTTATTTAAATCAAAATAATAGTATTTCTGAATTAAAACTTTACTGCAGTAGATCATAACTTTTATATAGTACTAAAATTACTTGAGGACAAGTAAAAGTTAAGTTTGGGAGATTTTGACCAAAGGAAAATATGTTGAGATTTTCATACCTATTTTATACGGTTTTTAATGATATTGCACTTTAAAGAAAGGTATTTTTGATGTTTTGTTGCAGGAATGATGAATTAGGGGAGCAAAAAAATGCAAAAAAGAGCAAATTTGGAGCGAAAAGGACCAAAATGTGGAGATTTGAACTAAGGGCGCTGACGACTTCATCGACGCTGGCGATGATGAGTTTTTCACGAGGCTACAAGACAAAATTCTCCAAAAGTCCGCTGACGGGGCCCTCAAGGCCGCCGCCGACGAGCTCGGTGGTTATGCCTACTCAAGCTTTGGATAACGCCAAATTTTGAAGGGATGCTTAGGCAAATCTTGGGAAAGCTCATCCACAACTTTAAAAGACTATTTGGGCCGAAAATTGATAAGGAAAAAAGGGGGTTAGAAGAGAGTCTAAAGTTCCTAGAGGTTAGAAAGGTTCCATTAGTGTTTGTTAGAGTGTTAAAAGTGTGAGGAATTCTTCGAGATTGTAAGAGTGGAGGGAAAGTGAAAGATTTCTTCCTCCTTGCTACTTCGAAGAGGAATTCTATGTGATGTAAAGAAAGGAAGAGATTCACAGGAATTTTGAGGAGTGTTCTTGAGGAGAAATTAAAGATAAGTTATTTACTTGTTGTAATTTGTATGTATTTGATTTTACATATGAATTCTGAGTTTTGTTGTGTTTTCCCCATGAGATCTGAGTAGTTTTCTCTGTCTTTCATTGTCTCAAGATTTGTGAAATGGTGATTTGAATTGGTGAAGCCATGAAAATGTTTAACAAATTGTGAGATGTAAAATGGTGATTTGAATTGGTGAAGCCATGAAAATGTTTAAGAAATTGTGATGATCTTTTAACCTCAATCTTAATTTACTTTCAGTTGTATTTTCCCCATGAGACGAGTTTTGTTGTATTTTTCCCATGAGTTCTGAGTAGTTTTCTCTGTCTTTCTCCTTGTCTCGAGATTTGTGAAATGTTTTTAAATTGGTGAAGCCATGAAAATGTTTAAGAAATTGTGATGATCTTTTCACTTCGATCTTCCCATGAGATCTGAGTAGTTTTCTCTGTCTTTCTCCTTGTCTTGAGATTTGTGAAATGGTGATTATGAGATCTGAGTAGTTTTCTCTGTCTTTCTCCTTGTCTTGAGATTTGTGAAATGGTGATTTCCCCATGAATTCTGAGTAGTTTTCTCTGTCTTTCTCCTTGTCTCGAGATTTGTGAAATGGTGATTTGAAATTTGAGCCATGAAAATGTTAAAGAAGTTGTGATGATCTTTTCACTTTGATCTTAATTTACTTATGAAGTCATGAAAATGTTTAAGAAATTGTGATGATCTTTTCTCTTTGATCTTAATTTAATTTCACGAAATTGTGATGATCTCAAGTTTTGTTGTGTTTTCCCCATGAGTTCTGAGTAGTTTTCTCTGTCTTTCTCCTTGTCTCAATATTTTGTGAAATGGTGATTTGAATTGGTGAAGCCATGAAAATGTTTAAGAAATTGTGATGATCTTTTCACTTTGATCTTAATTTACTTTCAATCTGGCCCATTGATTTGTTAAAATATGTTGACTTTTACAATTAAAGTGAAGATTACATCCAAGATTCAGGGAAGTCAAAGCCCTTGGAAGTTGGGTGCAAATAAATAGGGAAATAATATTATCGGGCGTAGAATTGGAGATTTTAGAGTGACAGACTAAAATCCCCAATTCGGTCCTATCGTTTGGGTGCTGAAGTGTAGATATTAGCCCTCAGGCGAGGGGAATGTGGGAGCTCCGAAGTTAGAGCTGGTATCCTCCCAGCCTAGCCGCAGATTTAGTAAACAATCGTAGGATTAGTCAATGTTCTTTATGTCTGGAACAGAGGGTAAAAAATAGGTATGCTCCTATTTGGCACAATATAATTTCAACCAATTCACTTTATCCATTCACTATAATTTCTTGACAAGGAGAAGGAAGCTTTCTTATATATTGAATATCACATTTAAACCCTCATTAGTATCATTAGTTATTTATTAGTTATTAAAATTATATATTTATTTCAATTGCCTATTAGTGATTGATAAACAAATTGAACTTCGTTGTTGTGATTAAAGTATTACTTTTCTAAAATCTTAGTTTACAGTTCTAAACTACTCCATGTGGGATAAATACCTAGGACTCCATTAGAGCCCTATATTACTTAAGCGATACATATACTTGCGTTGATAAGTGTGACTTTACAATTATTGAATATTTATTACGTCCGATCGATACGTATACTTGCGTTGATAAGTGTGACTTTACAATTATTGAATATTTATTACGTCCATCTATACGTATACTTGCGTTGATAAGTGTGACTTTACAATTATTGAATATTTATTACGTCCATATTGCGATATGTATACTTGCGTTGATAAGTGTGACTTTACAATTATTGAATATTTATTATGTCCATATTTATCGTATACTTGCATTGATAAGTGTGACTTTACCATTATTGAATATTTTATATATACATCTTTATCGAATCTATAATTGTTATTAAGTTTTTGGTGCAGTTGCTGAGGAATTAAATCTTTTAGCAGCATTTTTTAAGCATATATAAAGTCGCCGGTCAAGTTTTTGGCGCCGTTGCCGGGGAGTGAGTGAGTCGGTCAGTGAACCACGAGAGACTCACTCTCTACCCCATGGCTTTGTAGGAGCCTTGAAAGCATAAGAGCATTCCCATGCGAGATAACCATCTTTCGATAGCTCTGTGTCAGTCATCACTGCTAATGCATGCAAAATCCCTTTGAATCAAGAGTATTCTAGGGCAACCCCTAAGATGTAATTAACCAAGTACGATACGACCCATTGGGAGCACTCTAAACCCCAAAACATACAAAAACACATGAATCTCTAGTTGTGGGTAGTGTACGTGGATATTCTTTCATGAATATTGGTTGAAAGTGCTTCCGCCCGATCTTGTTTGGGCGGACATATTGAACACATCCTTGCGAGGTTTATCGAATGTAGGCTCTTCTCATTCTCTCCTGTTTGTCATCCTTATCGTATGTCTATCATTTTTGGTTCCTCTCTTCTCTTGAGCATGCACATGATCCAAAAGAGAGACTTATTAAAAAAAAAAGAAAGTGTATGACGATAGAAAAACTTGTGACTTTTTTAAAAATAAAAAAAGAAAGGAACGGAAATAGAGCTCATATCGACGGGTCGATCACTGGGGCCCATTATCCTTCACCTGCCTCGAGTTAAACCCCTCCCAATGTACCACAAACCGAATCAAATGACTCTCCCGCCCTCAACTCCTCAATCGGGTTAGACCACTTTGTTAACCTCTTCATTAATGACTCGCCATCAGGTCATCGCGATCTAATTCCGAGTGCGACTAGCATCCTGACCTTATCAATAAGTTTTAGTACGAGGTCAGATCCCTTCTCTATAGTGAAGCATCAAACAACATAAAAGGCCCATAAAAGAAACTAAGTCAAGATGATGAAGCTACCCATCTGAGCCTTATATATGATGATCATGGACACGAAAATACAGGGAGTTTATTTTTTAACATTAAATAAATACTATTATAAGGTTCATTTATTTTAAAATTTCCTTGTCCTTGTCATAGTCGTCACTATCAAGAAGCAAATACATTGAGAAACTTTAATATGTACATTGAAAAGCTGTCAGCACAAATCACAAAGACCTCTCGCAGATAATAGGAGAAGTGATGTGGTCCATCAGGGCTTACTAAGGACAACCCAGGACCACACAATCTGCCAGCAATCCACGCGCAACTGAAGGATGGTGTGCCTCAAGAAGATATAAAGCATACCACACTTGAAGAATCCATTGGACCAGACATACTTAGACATATAAGTCACCTTCCAACCTAGATAGGTCGAGAGAGTAAAGAAAGATCTCACGTCCCATAGCAGAATGCGTATACCCTCCTAAATTATTTCTCGGGAGGACAATTGCCCGACCTAACAACCAACCGCTGAATAGCCGCCCAGCCTAACAACCGTCCAACCAAACTAATGGGCCCCACGTGCCAGATTAATGTACTGATTAAAATACCCCCGCCACCTGTTCGTACTATAGAGGTACATTATGTAACTAAACAACGATTCATTTCTAAAAATAGAATGTCAATATCATAAATAAATCTTACAAAAATTTATCTTTATGGAAGGCCTATTTGGATTCAATAGATATATATGTAAATTATTCTTTTTTTGTCTATTTGTCTAAAAATTTATACTACAAATATTAATAATGAGACATGTTTATAATTAAGTCATTTTCTTAAAACTTTTATACTAGAATCATTATGACGTTTTGTTTTCATTTTGCAATTTTAGATATTTATTTACAAAATAAGTTCACAATAACTACCTACTAAGCTAGCCACTCAAACGACCTAATTATGAACATCAGCAAAAATAAGCATAGAAAATATCTTTTTAGTGTTTAATCTTAAACGAGGTAAATATTTAATTAATGATTTTCTCCAATTTCATGACCCAACCCGACCCTTTAAAGCCAATCCCACGTAGCATCTTACCTCGTTTGTGAGAGACGGAGAACAGAACGAACTACGCTCGGTTTAAGAATTCATAGGTATATCTTTGCTTAGCTCTGCTGCGGGGTGTGGCTGACCGAGACTGGTGAGAAGAAAGCAGAACGAAGATAAAGCACCAATCTCTCTCTCTCTCTCTGAGTTGTTCCGTCTTTGTTACTTGCTTTAATGTGATCAGCAGTTGGTCTTTCGCCGAAAAGGAAGGATTTTTCATCTTCTTTCTGGCTTTCCATCAAGCGTTGCTTTATGCGCCTCGGGATTCGATACCGCGTCGCCATCTTCTTTGAAGATCTTGGCATCGTAGAGAAATTGGTGTGAAGAATCTGCGGCGTAATTCAAGCTCACGCACATTTGACGCCCAAAGGTTAGTTTTTTTTCACTGAGATTCCGTTATATTCTGATCTTATTTTCTCGTTTGTGATGTCAAGGGAGAGTCGAACTAATGAAAATTGTTCTTATTGTAAGGCCTTCGATTGGTTTTTGGATGAGCGATGATTCCCTTTCCTTGGCATCTGGTTTCTAAACTTCTACGTTTGCATTTGATTTTTGCTGTTTCATTTTGGCGTTATCTCTTTTGGAATGATTCGGTTTTTCTTTTTCTTTAGGTTATTTTCTGGAAATATATAGTGTTCTCGAGAAAAAAAATTGAGGAAATGACGGTTAGGGTTTCAGGTGTTGGACCTCGAGAGCTAGGCCTTCTAGATGAAATGCCTGTTTTTTTCCACAAAAATCTACAAGAAATTAGGGTATTAGGTATTAGAGCTGGAGAGCTAGGTTTTCTTGATAAATTTCCATTTTTCCTCACAAATCTTAAAGGTATTTCTCCTAATCGTAGTATTTATGTTTAACTTTTTATAGCCTCTATTACATAGACTTTTGCTTTTGTTTCTCTCTTATTTACTGATTCTTACTGTTGTTAGACTGGATCTAATGTGTTTGAATTCAGCTAAATAATGCCAAGATCTATCTTTCTTTTTCTATGTGATTTTTGCTGTCAATACCTGTTAGAATCTCTTATAGCATCATCTACAGTTTTTGCGCTCATATGTAATAGGATGTTTAAAGAATACGCCTCTAAGATATCCGAAATCTGTAGCCCCGTTCTCTTTGGATCTATTCTTATTTTATTGTTGGAAGATTATATACATACTACTCAATTCTTATATATTTACATATCTAATGCCTGACCTTCTACTTTTTCATACATGCCACATACACCTATGCATGAAAAGGTGTATTTCTATTTCTAACAGTTAAAACGGTAGTATTCTTTATTTGATATGAAAGATTCCGGTGATATAAATGGAAGAAGGAAGGTTTATATTAGATATGTAAATACATGAGAATTGGGTGGTATGTATGTAAATGCCCCTTTCATTGTTTTCATATTCTTCCATGCTTTTGTAGCTTTCCCAGAGAAAAATTTCTTTGGGACTATCAAAGTTTTCTACGGTATATTTGTAATGACTGAAGCACTAATGAAAACATGAATTTCAATCATGTGTTTCAGAGTAATGCGCTATAGAGGGCAGAGAAGATGGCCACATTGGTCCCTGGTGTTCTCATCAAACTACTCCAACACATGAACACAGACGTGAAAATTGCTGGCGAACACCGCTCTTCTCTCCTCCAGGTTGTCAGCATAGTTCCAGCACTCGCCGGTGGCGAGCTTTTCGCAAATCAGGGATTTTATCTCAAGGTCTCTGATTCCTCCCATGCCACTTATGTCTCCATTCCTGATGAGCACGATGACCTCATCTTGAGCGATAAAATCCAACTCGGCCAATTCATATATGTCGATCGGCTCGAGGCTGCTATGCCCGTGCCCGTCCTTCTAGGCGTGAGGCCGGTCCCTGGTCGTCATCCTTGTGTGGGAAGCCCCGAGGATCTCGTTGCCACCCGCCCCCTCACTTTTCTCAATAGTTCCATGGATGTTGTTGCTCCGTCGCTGGTGAAAGACATAAAGAATTCATCAAAGGTAGAGAGAACTTTCAAAGTTGAAGATATGGAAAAGAAAAAAGCGTCTCTTAGCCAATCTACTTCGTCGTTATCAAAGCTATCTCCAAGCAACAATGCAGAGAAGAAGTTTAAAATCTATGAGAGGTCAAACTTGACGAGTTCAAGGTCGGTTCCTTCGTCTCCTACGAGTTGCCACTCGGTACCGACCTCGTTCGACAAGCTATCTAATAGGGCTAAACAACATTCGAGGGTTAAAGTTCCAGAAAAGCCATTGAGTACGAGAATGAACTTGTTGGAAAGAGCAACTTCTGTTTTGCGGGCAACCACCGCAGGCAGGAAATCATATGGTGGAAGCTCGGAAGTAAGTCTAGTTCCAGGGATCGAGCCTGGGCCGAAGTCTTTGAGAAAGAGTTGGGAGGGTAAGATTGTGATGAAGGGGAGGGATAGCTCGAATTCCAAGCCATCAAAGATAGAAAAAAAATCTGAAGCATCAAGCTCTGTGGTCAGCATCCTTCTTCTTGCTTCATAAGGACTCAGAATGGTTCGATGTCAGTTAATTGGGTCATTTACATACATAGCACACAATTCCAATGTATTTACATATCTCACACCTAAATTTACATATTTACACATATAACACTCAAATCTGTAATATCACATAAAAATAGCACTATTATCACTTTTTAAAAATGAATTACATTTATTTGTGCATAGATTTTACACACCAAATTGCTATGTATGTAAATATGAAAGTTTGTGTGTGAGATATGTAAATATATAAAAATTTTGTGCTTGTTATGTAAATTTACCTAGTTAATTTATGTTTGCATCTCCATGTTAATGGATATTAGCTCTTAAATAATAGCGCACTATAATTTGTATCTCCCTTTGGTTTACAGTTTTCTCGGAGGCTATTGATGCCGGTAGAGAGGCAAGCACCGAAAGAAGATAGCAGGGCTCAAACTCCTCTGAAGAAAGGGAATGTAAATATAGCTACGGAAGACACAGAAAAATCAGCGAAGGCGCGAATTATCGCTGTGAAGAAGACATTGGACGTCACAAATCCAAATAATATTTCACCTGGTGGCCTTGTTAAGGTTCCCTCCAGTAGCAAGAGATGGACAGATGGAAGCATTTATTGGGCATCTCTTCCACAGCCTCTAGTGAAACTTGGAAAGGTTTAATTTTATAGAGAAAAAAAAGTTTCTATTCTTCACTTTTAACAATTTTTTTAACATATATTGTATTTCTGTTTTAGGATGTTGTGAGATACAGGGATGCCGCTCAACTAGCTGCTATTGAGGCATTGCAGGAGGCTTCTGCAGCAGAGAGCTTAGTTCGATGCTTGAGGTAATATGATTTGAAAGTCAGATTTTAGTTAAGCTAACTTAACTTAGTTTCTTTGCTTGACTAAATACGGTATATTACATGTAGGTCCTTCAAAATTTGGTATTTATTGAACTGTGCTAAAAATCCCGTGGCAGGTGTGTTAATTTCATTAGAAGGATCGGTTGTCCCTTTAGTAATTCTTATTTATCTGTGCTGTTAAAATTAATCTAAATACAAAGATGTTTCGTAGAAATGTTTAATTAAGGTCCTACTTTTATCAGTTTTTTTTTTCAATAGATCCTCGCCACATCTCTTTTGACAATTCTCCAATCTTGTAAAAACATAAGACAGTTGTTTTTTCGCTAGAATTACGGCATGCAGTGTAAAGATTAGCTAGTGCGAGAAAGAAATATATTTTGTTCGTGTTTGACATTGAGTAACAATAACGGGATAGGTAGGGATGGAAAAGAGAAGGTGATAGAGACGCTGAGCGGGCGTCTTAATTACTCTTTTTCTTCCTTCTTGTTTTTCTTTTTATCATGTTACGAATATTTCCTATATGTATCTATTGAATATTTTCTTGGGGAGTAGTACTTTTAATTATTAGCTTCTAGTTCAATGGGTTGCAAAGATTGGAACTTTGTATTAGTCTTTTGAAGAGGGGAGCTTCTTTAATCGGTTGCAAAGATTGGAACAATGTGACACATTTGGATTTATGAAATTTTCCTATTCATTAAGTTCTGACAATAATGTTGATCGATAGCTATCACACAAATCTTGTAAAACCTCGAGAATCAAAGCAGTAATTTTTTGGAAGAATAAAAATTTATTTAGTGCTTTTGTTAACTATGAGAAAATTTATTTCACCATTGAAAAAAGCATCTTCTGTACTGTGGTAACGTTTGATTTGAAGAGTTCAAATGCAACCTTTTAGAGATTCATGGAAAACATCTTTTACGCTAAAATGAGAGAAATATCAAGGTTAATATAGATGATTTTTTGGTGAAAACTAAGTCATTGATCAAATAGTTGGATTGTCTATCAGAAGCAATTACCACCCTGAGTAAATTCAACATGAAGTTGGATCTGGAAAAGTAGTTGTTCGGTGTTAATTTTGTCAAGTTACTTGAAATACTGATCAACAAGTTGCTTGAAATAATTATCACTTTGAATGGAATTCCATCAATTCCTGATAATTTATACAATGCAAGAAGTTTTGCTGCCACGCTTTGTCTAGCATGTTTACAAGTTGAACAAGATGATTGTTGGGTGAGGATATTCATCTTGTAATTGGGTCAGGGGAGCACCTCACTTCTCAATGTATTCAAGAAATTAAAGATGTTTGAATACGAAGCAACCTTTCTTGAAATAAAGCAGGTACAATATTTCCACTAATTAATCTTATAACCTAAATTTCATAATGTTGTGATCATCCTTGTTTGTGTAAGAAGAAAGTAGATTAGTGCGACTGATAGCGAGCTAGAATGAAGCTAGCCATCAATGGACTTGTTGACTTGTCATTTTCCCCCATAACCACGGGCCTATTTCATTGCTGATCTAATCAGGGTGATTATTGAGTGATCATTCTAACAAGTTTTATAGAAATTAAAGCTTAATAGCTCATGAAAGCTCAATAGAGTTTTGTGAGTATGATGTTGAGTATATACTCAACATATGCTTTGATTAATCATAGAAGCACATGCTTGAATTGATTTTGTTTTTTACTTTGAAATAGGAAAAGCCCCAAGGTTAGTTCCTTTTGAAGAAGTTTGAATTCCTTACATTGGTGATGCATTTAAGGAGTAAGAGTTTGTTTGGGGCAGCTGCAGCTTATCCAGCTTCTGCTGATAAGCAGCTTATCCTGATAATCTGCTGATGACCAGCTGATCCGGAAAAGCTGCCTGGTTGTTTGGTTAGTGTGTCTGGAAAACAACTGATTATGAAAAATTGACAATTTTGCTCCTGTTCTGAATAAGTTGTTTAACTGTTTGATTAGTGCATTTTGTAAACAGCTTATTTAGAAATTTTTTTAGTTCAATGAATAATCTGTGTAACAGAATGTTATTTTCTCAAATGTCAAGAAATGAAAATGCAAAAAAAGTTTAATAATATTTATATAACTCAAAAAAGTTTTGATTACATCAAATAAGCACAGTGACATATATGAAAGTTCATTACGCATTCACATACTACTATGAATTATAATAAGACCAAAAGAAAAAAGAAAAAATAACATGTTAAAATTATAAGAAAAAATATGACAATATTGACTTTAAAATGTAAAATCACATCATGACGTATGTTGCCCGCTTCTAATACCTCAACCCCGAGCAAACCTGTCTGACTGGGGTGCGGTAGATACGGAAGAACTCAAACCATTTGCGGTGGTCTCCCGTTGTGATACTATCGAACTCCTTGCAGCTGTGTCCAATTGGGATATCGTAGAAACAGTTGCATTGTCGGCCCACCTGAAGAATTTGCAGTCTTCCGGTCTTTGTCCCCATCGCGGACACCTGTAAAACTGTCTCTCGAAGCTGTGTCTGGTGTGACGTGAATAGCAAGGGCGGTAGTCCGCAACGACATATCACTTTCTCGAACTTTCCTCAATGTTTTGAACTCATCGTTCTGCAGTTATTAAAAATAGAATAGATCAGTCTAAAAATTGAGGAAATATAAAGAGTAAACTTCTCCTGAATCACCTATATGCTCGGTCGTCATATCCTCTGCTAGGTTTGCAACACCCTGCTCATTAGGGGTGCAAAATAAGTTTTTGTTGCTACAACACCAGTAAACATGTCATTCAACTTCCCCTCCAAATCTGGTTCAATTCCAGTAAATTAGAATTTTTTTGCCGCTGACACTATCTGTAATAACAAAAAAAATCTAATCAATATTCAAAAAACATGTATCTGAATTTTACTTCAAATAGTGATGTTACTAACTTTTCTGCCCACCATTCCTCAGGTGCATCAATTGTCCGCTTTACTGGATCTCATCCCAACCCAGTTGATTCCCTTTTAAGCTCTTTCCAAAGTTTCCAGTCCTTCTTTACTTGGCCTCATTTGTTCTTTGCTTTCATCCTATTGTAATCCCTTCCAGTTATTTCTTTGAATTTAGTTGTGATATTATGTCAACGTTCTTTATTAAAAAAAATTGTGGATTGATTTCCCAATTCGACCTCCCTCACACATAGATCACAAAAAATATTAGTACTCTCCCTATCCCATATAGCCGATGAACCAGAGTCTTTAGATTTACTCATCTTTTACTGTCACATCAAGAGATGGTTAGATGACATTATAACCGAAAGTAAGCCACTTAAAATATGGACTATGCATATGTTAAAAAAATTCAAGAAAAATAATGAATTAAAATATATATTGGTGAAACATAAATGTGCTTTTAATATAACCATTATACATGAAACCTCTCTTTTTCTTTATTATTATAGTATCACCGTATTTGAGTAAAAACTAATTGAAATTTAGAACACAAGGAGTTGAGTAGAAATTCTAAAATAATGCTAGCAAAGACAACCCAAAGGCACAATTCATTGCATTAACTCCATGACAGTTTTATAACACCATGATAGTTTTAAAAATGACAACCAACAATTCATAGGGGCTGCTAGCTAATATGGCAACCCAAACAGCCAGAATAGGGACTGTTTTAAAAATGCTAACCCAAAATCATTCCTGCACTAGCTAATATGGCAACCAAATTTTTTATGAGCTTTTCAGGAATAAATAAAAAATGCTCTAAGCATTCAAAAATTCATTTTATTCTATGATTCAACATATGCAGCAAAGATTAATTGTTTTAAATAGCTAAAAAATTTCAGTAAATAAAAAAGAAACATCAGCCATTTCAAAGAAAGGATAGGAATGTCGAATTGAGAAGAAACAACAGGCATTTCGAACAAAGGATCTACATTTTTACCGGCGAAACTTGCTTCCCAAGAACTGGATCTAAGTTTTCTCCCACAAAAGACTTCCATATTAACCACAAAGAACATATGGATCAAGATGTGTTTCTGCGACATGGGGGAAAGGAGGTAGGAGGTAGGAGCGGAGCGAGGAGAAGATATTTCTTACCTGCGGAGGCAGGAGCGGAGCGAAGCGACTTTGGAGAACAGGATTAGGGATCGGGATGTTTGCGAGGGGTGGCGACGTAAAGATCTCGAGGACGAACGCGATCCGCGTGCTTCATAAAATAAAAAGCCTGTTTAAGAAAACGCTCATCAAAAGCGGAAACCAAACATTAAGACGGCGTTTTTAAAAACGCCGCCGCACTTTTAAGCTGCCCCAAACGGGGCCTAAATTAGTGGAATTGACATTATCACTTGTACCATCTGGTTAACTTGTGAAGGCAATAATAATCTAGCTAAAAAATGAAGTGGTTCTTATTGGATGGAACTTGACGACCACAGTATGAGCAAAAAATCTGATACCTCATGCTACCTCTTGGTTGTTGTTGAATCAAAACCTAGGATCCTACAAAGTTAATGATCCAATTATATAGGAAAACACTTCCAGATAGTATTATGGGAATTAGCCAAGTTCAAGCATTTTGAGTTAAACTATTTTACCCGGCCAAAAACTAAATAGTTGATCTTTTGACAAAATACAAGAATCCTTAAGTTATGTTATTCAAGAAACTTGGAGTGCCTGTGGTCGAGGAACTAGAGGCCATGTGCCTACAAAGCTAGTAATCCAATTATATAGGAATACACTTCCAGATAATATTGTGGGAATTAGCCAAGTTCAAGCATTTTGAGTTAAACTATTTCACCCGGCCAAAAACTAAATAGTTGATCTTTTGACACAATACAAGAATCCTTAAGTTATGTTATTCAAGAAACTTGTAGTGCCTGTGGTCGAGGAACTAGAGGCCATGTGGATTGATGAAGCACCAAGTTGGAATGATGAGATAAAGCTCTATTTTACTACCATGATATTCTCATTTATGCATGACAATGTCCAATTAGTCAAAATATTGGTAGATTAGATATTTATGTCTAATGGTATCTTAAGAAATTTTTTTTCGGAATCTCACTTTAGTGCTTCGCACAGACTAAAGTGCAAGAATTTTAGAGATTCATTTTAGGGAGTGTATAAGCCAATTAGCTAGTACAAGTTTCATGAATTTGCTGTGATAAAATATTTTTTATGATCTTTAAGGAGAATGTCATCTAGTACTCAGGGAGATGTAAGTCATGCCAAGCCCACGCGTGGACCCTAATGATGTTTTCTTAATTTTATTTTTCTAGAATCTCACTTTAGTGCTTGGTACTTGCAATGAGATATATTCTGGCGCGAGAGCCGTTTGGTTGGCCAAATTCTTTCTAAAGGTGTTGCAATACGATTTTCTTTGGCTAATTGTCAAGGGGTATGCCAACTAGTTTATAAGGAAATGCTAGTTAAGCCTGCCCTAGGCTTAATTTCTATATCAACTGGTTCAGGAGCTCCAATCATTTATAACTCATTGGATATTCGTCATGTGGACAATGAACTGTCATCTTGGTTCTTACCAGAAACGGTCAAAGTTGATTCTTATTGGTGTCAGTTGACTTTTCATGAAATGGTCTTTTTTAGTAGTCATACTCTGAAAAATAATTAAATCGAGTCTGTGAACGAAGCCATCATAAAATTACCAAAGAGAAGGTTAATTTTTTGTAAATGTGCATGACTAGAAGAGCTAATAAAATTTTAATAGAGCTACCAAAATCGTGTTGGATACTCATTTTGCTTTGGCCTTCCAGGTGGACACAGTGATGGTGGTCAAACTATATAGTAAATCTGATTGGATATTTAACATGAACTTGTTGAGTTTAGAAGATGCTTGGAGATCACAGGAGGAAAATGATACGGAGATACGAGCAGAATTTAACCTACAAGAATGTTTGATAGAAAGCAGCTCACAAGATAAACTACTAAAAATCTTCAGTCGTCCTATTTTTGAAAAACTTCTTCCGACCTAGAAGTTTCTAGCCTGACATTTTAATGCTAAGAAAGGTTTATGAGACTAGAGGCACCTAGGGATCTATTAAATTTGCTCTAAATTTGTTTGGCCGATTTATCAGTGAAGCTATCCAGGGGTGCGGCTTATACAAGTTAGATGATATGAGGCCGTTAATTGCTCAGGGCTTGGAATCCTTTTGGCTTCTAGCTTTATTTTGAAGAAATCCTAGTTTTTGAATTTGTTTTTTAAAATCTTATGTTTATTTTGAAGGACGGATGTATGAGATCAAATGAAGAATGTGTTGTGTAGCCCTTAACAACTTTCTTACTTGAAAAGACGAGAATACACTTTAATAATTAAATAAGGTTTTAATTGTTATTGTTTATTAACTGTCATAATGAAACCAATATGAATAGAAATGCTAAAATCTCTGGTATTGAGTGTACTTTTACTTTCTCAAGTGATGCCAAACACCCTCTGTGTGAAGAAAAACTCACACCTTGATTTGCTTAGTTTTTCTTTGTGCTATACATCTTCTATTATCTTGACGATGCTTTTGACCCGGACTTGAGCTTGAGAGGTTGCCAAATGCATCATCCTTTAGACCAGATTTACACGACCAATATATGTATATGACAAACTAAGATTTTTTAGGATTCTTGACAGTTTTCCTATTAGTGTTTGTACTTGATGAGGCCTAGTTTTATGCCACATCTTAGCATGGATTGCCCTTTCATCTATAGCGGAACTCATTTTCGTCTGTAGGATTCATGACTAGATAGACTATGAGGTTCTCCCCCATCTCATCAGTAATGATTGTCTCGAGCATGGGGAAGTTGGAAGTTTTAGAGGGGCATTCACGTGTGGTCAAATATCACAATGCGGAGGTTTGTATTAGCACCCTCCACTTGTTTGTTGCCTCCTCTTTCTCTCTTCTTGGTCATACTCAATTCTACTTGTGATTGAAACTAGGACTAACCTCATTGTTCCTTTTTCCCTACCCATTTTAGAGGACAAGCCTCCTTTTCTTTTCTGGAATTTTCTACAGTGAGTAACTTTTTGCCTAAATTAAAGGGATCCTTCAACAAAAACACATTGATTTATGTAGTGAACTTCAGGGTATATAAAGTTGACCATATCTCTACCCTTGAGTGGTTTGGATGCTTTAGGGAGTTCATAATTAGCACCCCTTGTTGAAGATTATAAAGTAGTGATTGTGATATAGCTGTTCACTAAAGCCCCCTACCCTTAGATTTGCAGCATCGGGGGATGGCATGGGTGAAGGTTATCAGAGGCGGAAAAAAAAAAGTACCTTTACGTTGGACAAAAATAAGCTGGTCTCATCTAACCCCATAATGTTTTGGAGCTAGGGGAAACATAAAATCTCTTCCATGCGCATCATCAAAGCTATTCACATTTCAACAAATTGGACTCCTAATTTGGTTGACTTGCCATCCCTATTTAGTCGAATTCAAAACGCCGCTTAAGGATAAGTTGAACGCCAATGTCGACCAATCTTAATTCTTCAGTCGGTCGGATTGGAGGGATCCTGTTGGATATTTCGAGAATTGTTTACCAGATTCTTTTTTGTTTAATCTTTATCTACTTAGAATATGCCTCATCCCTGATTGGATTTGTTCCTTAAAACTTTTGATGATTTGCATTTATATTTTTATGCATCTACGATTTTTGTTGCAAATGGAAGATTTGCATAAATACCACTCAATTCTTATGTATTTGCATACCTAACTTCTAAATTTCGATTTTTATATCCAGACTTCACCTGTTCATGAAAAGATGTATTTAGAGCCGTATCAATTCACATTTAATTTAAATTAATTTGGTGAGGAATTTATCAAATAACACAATTATCTGACTTTTGGGTTCAAACCAAAGGGCTGCCTGGAAGATTAACATGCATACCACTCCATTTCCATTTATTTACTAATTTAAACACCTAAACAGTTTTTACATGTCACCTCACCTATGCTGAAAAGATGTATTTCACCTTTTATAAGTTAAAATTGGGGTATTTTTTACGTGATATTTAAGTGCTAAATATGTCAATATATAATAATTGAGTGGTATGTTTGCAAAGTATATTTATTAATTAGCTTCTAACATAATCTCCCCTCTNCACCGCTCCATTTCTATTTATTTACTAATTTAACACCTAAACAGTTTTTACATGTCACCTCAACTATGCTGAAAAGATGTATTTCACTTTTTATAAGTTAAAATTGTGGTATTTTTTACGTGATATTTAAGTGCTAAATATGTCAATATATAATAATTGAGTGGTATATTTGCAAAGTATATTTATTAATTAGCTTCTAACATAATCTCCCCTGTTGATGCTTGCAGCATTTACGGAGAGTTATCTTACACGTCGAAGGAAGATAACCCGCAGCCGGTCGTCGAGCAGTTCCTCGCCCTCCATTCCAATCTTGCCCGAGCAGCCCTCGTCTCTGAATCGCTCAAAGCCGCCGCAACCTGCTCCTGCACCTCGCCGGACCAATCTATCTCCGGCAGCGCCGCTGCCATCCCCGAAGAGACCGCCCGCCTTTCGTCCGATAGCCACCGTCGCGCGACGGCTTGGGTGAATGCTGCCCTCGGCACAGACCTCTCACCCCTCTCCCTANCGCCGCAACCTGCTCCGGCACCTCGCCGGACCAATCTACCTCCGGCAGCGCCGCTGCCATCCCCGAAGAGACCGCCCGCCTTTCCTCCGATAGCCACCGTCGCGCGACGGCTTGGGTGAATGCTGCCCTCGGCACAGACCTCTCACCCCTCTCCCTATATACCCACAAGTCACACTCGTCATCTTCTACCGCCACGCCGCCACGAGCAGTCGTGGTACTCGACAATTCCGCGAATGCTACAGCGCCATCGTCAAAGGGGAAGCAGCGAGCGTCTGGGATGGCGACGNGCACTCGTCATCTTCTACCGCCACGCCGCCACGAGCAGTCGTCGTACTCGACAATTCCGCGAATGCTACAGCGCCATCGTCAAAGGGGAAGCAGCGAGCGTCTGGGATGGCGACGAAGGTGGCTAAGCAGCGGTCGACGAATGCGATTGTGTCACCACTGGTGAGGCGTTGGGAGAAGGGGGAAGGATTGGAGGATGGAGCGGAACTAGCGAAGGCGTTGGAGGAAGAAGCGAAGAACTGGTTTGTAGGGTTTGNAGTGAGACGTTGGGAGAAGGGGAAAGGATTGGAGGATGGAGCGGAACTAGCGAAGGCGTTGGAGGAAGAAGCGAAGAACTGGTTTGTAGGGTTTGNGGTGAGACGTTGGGAGAAGGGGGAAGGATTGGAGGATGGAGCGAAACTAGCGAAGGCGTTGGAGGAAGAAGCGAAGAACTGGTTTGTAGGGTTTGTGGAGAGGTTTCTGGATGCGGAAGCCAGTGGGACGGCAGCAAGGCTGCCATGGGACCGGGACCTCGTGGCTGGAATGCTTGCCCATCTGAAGAAGGTGAACGATTGGCTCGACAGCGCCGGGAAGAGAGACTGCATCGGAGAGGATGATGGAGTCGGAGGCAAGGCTGGCGGTCTGCCGCCGGAAACAGTGGAGAGGCTGAGAAAGAAGATATATGAGTATCTGCTGACTCATGTTGAGTCCGCTGCAGTTGCCCTTGGAAGCGGAGGCGGAGGTCCGCCATTGGCTACCACGGCGGAGCGGAAGGGAAGAAAGAGTTGATTGTCGGAGCGGAGAGTGAGTTGTTGGTGACATCGGGGTTAGAAAATTGGCCCTATGTATTAACTAAGGTGTTTGCTTTACTAATTGTGCTTTGTGACTTGGTAAAAAATAGGGGCCGAAGGTATGCTGTTGGAGAAGAATTTGAAGTCAGTTTCTCTCTCTTTAAATATATGGAGATTTTTTTTCATTCCAACTCATTATTTGACTATAATGTCCGTTGTTGTTCGGTTTGTAACTATTAAATCTATTTGATTTTAACAATATATTCACTGACAATCATTCCATATAAAAATGATCATTGGGACGATAAACAAATTCAATTATCGATTTGCTTCATCAATATAAATATATATAGATATATATATATATACAATAAATTTTTTTTTGTATTAAGTCTTTTAGGTCATTCCAGAATATTTCTTTAAAATCTATATCTAAACATTTTTGAGAAACATAAGCATTTATAATATTAAAAACTTGGTATTAATCATAATCTTAAGGGTTTAATTCTATATCTAATTCTATTAATTTTTATAACATTATTTTTCAAACTCTTATATATAATTACATCTAAACAATTTCTAGTGAGGCTCTTATCTAAATATTAAAGTTTAAAACCCAAGATATCAATCTCCTTGACCTTTCTTTCTGATCTATTTTTTCTTATGAATACATAGATATATATCTTTCTATAAGTCATAATTTTAACAAATTTCACTGATTTACTCATAAGTGTAAAATATATCTAATTTTACATATATTACAAGAATCTTAATCTTAGCGTCTTTGACTAATTTTTTTTACTCACATTCGCTTGTAATGTGAAAACTTGAAGTAGCGGCTTGTACACTTTTTGTTGTATTTAGATCATACAATGCGTAGCTTTTAAGGGACATAATAGTTTTTATACAATAATCAAAATGCAATCGACTACTTAATGCAACACTTTACTTTCATCTCCAAGGCTTGGGACAAGTTAATGATAGTATTATTTATAAATTCGAAGTTATTGAATAAAAATTATACTTAATCTTTTTATTTCAAGTTAAAATAAGTTAAACATGTTCATAAAAAAAATTATTTTGACCTATTTATAATTCAAACTCAATAAATTTGTAAATGCCCCAAGATTTAATAAGCATAATCTGGTAGCTTATTTTATATTCAGTTTATGAAGCAAGATAATGCAATTTATGCATCTTGAACAAACTCATGAGTAGACAAAGAAATTATTCAAATAATGTGTAAATTCTTCAAGGGGGCTGAGGCCTTGAACGCGTTTCTACAATATTCGTTTCCCCATCTGCGAGTATTGAAAACAAATGAATAGAAAAGAAAACGTAATGATTTGCCGCTTCGTCTCTCTCCCCGATGCCGCGCAGACTTTCGCTCAGCCAAGCCGGACATGATTGCTAGTTTCAAGTGCTATGATTGACTACACGCGAAGCGTAAGGCCGAAGCGAACTCCCTCGATTTTCCTTATTTACCTTTTTAGGAGGCCCCTTATTCCTTTTGAGACATCATAGTGGGGGCTTTTGTGTAATTTTCGTAAGACAGAAAGGCTTTTTGATTTGAGATCGTAATCATTGTGCTATTGGTCTTCCACTCATCATTGCTGAAAACTGTTCTCTTAATTATTTTTACTCTCACTGTCAATTTTAAATAAAGTTAAAATGGGTCCCGAGAGCGTACCATACAAATCTTATATAATTACATATATAGTAGTCCTTCATCTTCACAGCTAGGGGTGTATGCGAAACGGACACGAATGAGCAAAGCTTGTGTTTTTATTTGATTCATTTGAAATTTAGTTTGTTTGAAATAAACTCATGTTTGAAATTGTTCGTAAAGTCACTGTTCGTGTTCGTTTCTTAACGAACGAGCCGANAAATGATTGGCTCGACAGCGCCGGGAAGAGAGATTGCATCGGAGAGGATGATGGAGTCGGAGGCAAGGCTGGGGGTCTGCCGCCGGAAACAGTGGAGAGGCTGAGAAAGAAGATATATGAGTATCTGCTGACTCATGTGGAGTCCGCTGCAGTTGCCCTCGGAAGCGGAGGCGGAGGTCCGCCATTGGCGACCACGGCGGAGCGGAAGGGAAGAAAGAGTTGATTGTCGGAGCGGAGAGTGAATTGTTTGGTGACATCGGGGTTAGAAAATTGGCCCTATGTATTAACTAAGGTGTTTGCTTTACTAATTGTGCTTTGTGACTTGGTAAAAAATAGGGGTCGAAGGTATGCTGTTGGAAAAAAATTTGAAGTCAGTTTCTCTCTTTAAATATATGGAGATTTTTTTTCATTCAAACTCATTATTTGACTATAATGTCCCTTGTGGTTAGGTTCGTAACTATTAAATTTATTTGATTTTAACAATATACTGAGTTATAATCATTCCATATAAAAATGTACATTGGGACGAAAAACAAATTCAATTATAGATTTACTTCATATATATATATATACAATAAAAATTTTTTTGTATTAAGTCTTCTAGGTCATTCCAGAATATTTCTTTAAAAATTATATCTAAACCTACGAATATAAGCACTTATAATATAAAAAACTTGGTATTAATCATAATCTTAAAGGGTTTAATTATATATCTAATTTTATTAATTTTTATAATATTATTTTTTCAAAATCTTACTTAAATTATATCTACACAATTTCTAATGCGGCTCTTTTCTAAATATTAAAGTTTAAAACCAAAGATTTCAATCTCCTTGTCCTTTCTTTACGATCTATTTTGTCTTATGAATACATAGATATTTATCTTTCTATAAGTCATAATTTCAACAAATTTCATTGATTTACTCATAAGAGTACATATATTACAAGAATCTTAATATTAGCTTCATTGACTAATTTTCTTAGTCACATTCGCTTGTAATGAGAAAACTTTTGCTTATTTGGCGTTATGCTGAAGTAGCGACTTGTACACTTTTTGCTGTATTTAGATCATACAGTGCATTGCTTTTAGGGGACATTCTAGTTTATACACAATAATCAAAATGCAATCGACTACTTATTGCAACACTCTATTTTTCTTCTCCGAGGCTTGGGACAAGTTAATGAGAGTATTATTTATACATACTAAGTTATTAAATAAAAATTATACTTAATCTTTATATTTTAAGTTAAAATAAGCTAAACATGATCAAATAAAAAATTATTTTGACCTATTTATAATTCAAACTTAATAAATTTGTAAAAGCCCCAAGATTTAATAAGCATAATCTGGTAGCTTATTTTATATTCAGTTTATGAAGCAAGATAATGCAATTTATGCATCTTGAACAAACTCACGAGCAGACAAAAAAATTATTCAAATGTGTAAATTGTTCAAGGGGGCTGAGGCCTTGAACGCGTTTCTACAATATTCGTTTCCCCATCTGCGAGGATTGAAAACAAATGAGTAGGAAAGAAAACGTAATGATTTGCCGCTTCGTCTCTCTCCCCGATGCCGCGCAGACTTTCGCTCAGCCCAGCAGGACATGATTGCTAGTTTCAAGTGCTATGATTGTCCACACGCGAAGCGTAAGGCCGAAGCGAACTCCCTCGATTTTCCTAATTTACCTTTTTAGGAGGCCCCTTATTCCTTTTAAAACATGGGGGCTTTTGTGTAATTTTTGTGAGACAGGAAGGCTTTTTGATTTGAGATCGTAATCATTGTGCTATTGGTCTTCCACTCATCATTGCTTTCTCGGATGAAGACTGTTCTCTTAACTATTTTTACGCTCACTATCAATTTTAAATAAAGTTAAAATGAGTCACGAGAGCGTACCATATAAATCTTTTATAATTACTACTTCATCTTCACAACTCAAAATTTTTTATGGCCTAAAATATGTTATTATTACTAATACTTAAAAAAAAATGCACTATTTTTCAAACACAGTTAAATTGTTATAAGAAAATCAGAGAAATACATGTATATATCTGTGTGCGTGAATCATTCTTAATTAGTTAGTAATATTCAAATTGATAAGAAGAAANGTTTAATTTTTTTAAATATCATAAATTTATTTATATATAATTATTTTATATTTCGAACGATAACAAATCGAACACGAACAAACGCATCACTGTTTGTGTTTGGTTTGTTTAACTAACTGAACGAAAAAAGTTTGTTCACGTTCGTCTCATTTACTTATCAAACGAATCGAACACGAACTCATTGACGAACCGAACACGAACTGTTCACGAACAACGAGCTTTTTTGACAGCCCTATTCACAGCACTCAAATTTTTTTATGGCCAAAAATATATTATTATTACTAATATTTAAAAGTAATGCACTATTTTTCAAACACAGTTAAATTGTTATAAGAAAATCAGAGGTTAAAATATAAATACATGTATATATCTGTGTGCGTGAATCATTCTTAATTAGTTAGTAATATTCAAATTGATAAGAAGAAAAAAACTATCACTAATTTTTTTTTATTAAAAATAAAATACACTATTTTTTCTTATATTTTTTTCTTATAATTTAAATATCTAAATGACATAAATAAATATATTATTAAAATATTGCATATAAAACAAAAATAAAGATTTAATGAAAAATATATTAATTTTCCTGAGTTTTTTGGAAAAAATACTCGTGCGCGCGCCCGCACGCGCGGGCGCACACACACACACACACACATATATATATATATATATNTTGCATCGGAGAGGATGATGGAGTCGTAGTCAAGGCTGGGGGTCTGCCCCCGGAAACAGTGGAGAGGCTAAGAAAGAAGATATATGAGTACCTGCTGACTCATGTGGAGTCCGCTGCAGTTGCCCTCGGAAGCGGAGGCGGAGG
>JXCR01145882.1:56809-67886 GCA_002079205.1 Phalaenopsis hybrid cultivar
TATATATATCACCAAATTTTTATGGTATATATCACCAAATTTTTATGGATTTATATATCACACCTAAATTTTCATTTTTACAAATGAATTTTACTATTAAAATGTGACAATGAATTTAATTTTCATGTGATGTTTGTAAATATAAAAATTTAGTTGTGAGATAAGTTAATATAAATATTTTGTTTTTATATATGTAAAAGCACCTTTCCGTCAAATGTAAAATATAAAAATGCACTATTTAAGAAAATTATTGAATTTTTCATCCTGCTAATTTTATTATTTAGGGCTTATGTTTGTTTGAAAGGATTGCACAATTAGCCTGAAAGATACGAGGGTTTATGTCGCATCAAATGACAACCTTTGAATCCTAAAACGAGTTGGGGCTTAAATTGCTTTACATGATCATGTAAAGGCCTGAAGATGAAGTGAGGATTTATGCTGCACTAGGCAAACGACCTGGAAGTCCTATGGTTTGTTATTTAATTCTAGGGAAAAGAGATGTGCTGTTGTAGAAGGCTGCCCATAGAGCTAGCTCCAAGCTCCTTGGCGAAGTAGCGGTCCTAAAGTCTAAAGAGTTCAAAGGTTTAAATGACAAATTCAGTTCAATCATTATGGGGGGTGGGGGGCGGGTTAAAATTGATTAGAACAATACTGGTTAGGATCCCACGGTTCTCTCATTCCGGTACTACTATTTTCTTTTAAATTTACATAGCTTAAACGAGCTGTTAAACCCATTTAAAATGAGGAGATCTCGTTAGCAACCGTGGGTTATTTCATCCGAGGGACTCACATAAATTCAAAAGGGCGTGTTATGAAGTTGTATTTTAAATGATTTATGGTTATCTCAATTTAGATTTGAAAATTGTTGATTAATTTTGAAAAGTTTTCATTTTTTCAACCAAGCATGCATGGTTTATAGAAGCAGTAGTAATTTGCAATAAAATAAATGAAAGAAAATAAACAAAATCGTAAAGGCGTACCTGTCATCTTCACGCTGCTCCCGCTAAAATGTTAGAACTTGCATCATATATAATTTTGTAAGGAATTTAAATAAATTACAAAAACAGGAAGACCAGACAAAGTTGTAGCTACCAAACGCCAAGTCATGACTTGATGAGTCCCTAAAGGTTTTAATGGATAATTTTCTTGAGCAAAGAATAATAATTTCAATTGTCCTTCAGAAATATTCAAAAGGTCATAAAAAGTGTTTTTGGGAGAAATCCCTAACAACCTTTGAATCCTTTTGAAATGTTTCGAGTTCATTTGAACCTATTATGTTGTACAATTAATCATCCCAAATTTTAAATGTAGTTTCAAATGAATTAAATGAATTAATATACCCTACGCTTAGTGAACTGATACTTTAATTATCTCATGAGAAGGTACTCATTTAATCAATTGATGTTTCATTTAAGAGTTACGGGTGCCTTTGAAGGCAAGATTAGGTCATTAAAGATCTTGTACCCACCACTAAAACTGGGTTTGTAGTGTTTAGAGGTGCCAATCAGTCATGTCTTTCTTTTCTAAATCTCATCAAACAAGTTCAAATATCAAGTCTAGCTCACTACTAAGCCATTAACAATTTCATGGGTGAATTTGTAATTATCATAATGTCAATTTGAGTGAAATCTACTCGCATCAAAATATCATGCTATCATTAAATCACCAATTAGGGGATTCAAATGAGTGAATTATTATCTTCCTAACTCAAGCTCACTACCTTATGATCATTCAACTGAATTGACTTCCAAGTCATAATAATTAACAAAATTATAATTCTACGCTTATCATGAAAAGGTGGAAAATTGATTTCTACCTTTTAGCCTTTTATGTTTCAAACATCCTAATGAGTTTAATTTGATCAAAATTACCCATTTACCCCTTGGTTGATCCTAAATTTTAATTAAGGCGTCAAAACCCAAAATTATCATTTTGCCTCTAGGGCTCTCCATTTCATAACTTATCAAATATAATTCAAACTACTTTTAAATTTTTAGAATTCCCCTCCCATGGGTTGACTAAATATCAGAGGAGAAAATGTGTTTTTTGAAAATTTTATTTGAATTAAGTAATTATTTTAACTCAAAAATAAAACTTCCAATACTAATTTATTTAACTAATCAAAGTAAAGTTTTTGTTCATGAGAGAATTATTGGAGGTTTACCTAGGTAAGAGGACCATTTGGACAAAATTTCATCATTTTTCAAAATATATTTTAATTATTATAATTATTTATTGATTTTAGTGATTTCATTAAATAGAAAATATGTTTTAATTACAAAAATTACTTTTTATATTTTTCATAAATCTCTATAAGTCCATTAAATTCAAAAAAATAAACTTTTCATTTTTTTTATTTTTAATTTAATTATTATAATTATTTTAATGGAAAATTAGAGAAAATGAATTTTTTGCTTTTAGAAAATTATAATTAACTTAGAAAAATTAGAAAAAATATTCTAATGAGTCCTAATGGATCAGGAAGCAATTAGAAACATTTTAGTCCATTCTTGATTTTTTATAATTTATAATTATTTTTAATTCAAAATATAGCTAAAAATGAACTATTTATTTTAAAATAATTTTTGTTTTTCCTAAGTGTCCTGATCACAAGGAACTCAGAAAATAACTTTTTATAATTTTTCTAATTATATTTAATATTTTATAACTATTTTAATGCAAAAATACCATTTTATTTGGAAAATAGACTTTAGTGCTGAAACTAAATCAAATAAAGTTTTAATTTTTTTTTATAGCGAGTTAAAATGAGTATTATTTACAGCATGGAATAATTTTTCTTAGTTTTTGAATAATATTTTAAGTGATTAATTTATTATGAGTTTTATACATTTAATTAACTATAGAATACACAAAATCACTTAAATCGATTTTATACTTTCCTAGGATCCTCTAACCACGGGAAACCAACAAAAATTAATTCGATAATTTTCTGATTTATATTTTTGTTTATAAAATTATTGCAAGAAAAATAACCATGTAGGATTGAAAATTAGAGTTTCAAAGATAGAGATGCTTTTTGAAATTGGGCGAGATTCAACTCAATTTGGTGGAAATTGGGGGCGAATTGGAGAATTTAGACATTTAGAGGCAATTTGGGGATTTTGGTCAAAATGGGTTAATTTTGTCAAATTGGGCTCAATGAAGTGCTTCAAATTAATTTTGGAGACATTTGGAGATTTTAGGAATTTTTGGGGTATGAAGGGTATTTTGGTAATTATGGGGATTTTGTGGGTATTTTGGGAATTTGGAAAAATTTGAGGTATTTTAATCAATTTAAGTGATTTGGAATGGTTTGAAATGATTTTTGAAGAGATTTTGAGAATTTGGGTGATTTTTGGATTTTTTATGGAAAATCTAGGGTTTAGGGGCAAGTTGGTAATTTGGTGAAGTTTGGGGCCATGAAAAGTCAAAATTGGGAATTTGGCAAAATTGGGATCAATTGAAGATGGTAATCATAAAATCACCCTTATGGTGCCATGAGACCATTGCAAACTCCACATTGAATCCTCCATGTGTTGGTCTTAGCCAAAGAATAGCCCAGGGTTAATGGTTTAGGGGATCATTCACATAAGTTTCCGATAGACTAGGGATCAAGCTGAGCATGTTTGGGTTAGGGTTTAGGTTGTGAGTGCAGGTGTAAGTGTGTGTGTGAAAGACTGACGAAGAACACATAACCTATGGCTAACCCATATTGGTCCTACCTACTAAGTGCTAGAGGTTAGAAAAATTATGGAAAGAAAGGCTAACCTATATTGGTCCCACCTACTATGTGCTAGAGGTTAGAACCAACGTGTGGAACTTCTAGAATGTCAATTCAAAGGAAAGGAGTGTTACGTTGGGAAAAAAAGCACAGAGACTCATATCCAACCCAAGAGGTAACGAAAGTGCGGAGAAGTGAAAATAGGATGCCTTACTCCATTTAAGGTGGTCTTATACCTATCATGAAGATTTATGCAGAAAATCAGATGCCATACTCCATTTAAAGTGGCCTTAGACCAACCTTGAAAGATGTGAATAGGATGCCTTGCTCCATTTAAGGTGGTCTTATACCCATCTCGAAGATTTATGTAGAGAATTAGATGTCTCACTCGATTTAAGGAAGCCTTAGACCGATCTCAAAAAATGAAAATATGATGCCTTGCTCCATTTAAGGTGGTCTATACCCATTACAAATATTGAGAAAAGGATGCCTTGCTCCATTTAAGGTTGCCTTATACTTATCTCAAAAATTTGTGGAGAGAATTGGATGCCTTACCTCATTTAAGGTGGGCTTAGACAGATCTCGAACAATGAAAATAAGATGCCTTACTCCATTTAAGGTGGTCTCAGTCCTATCTCGAGGATTTGTCACATTAGGGAAAAAAGCACTCGGATTCACATCCAACCTAAGATGTGACAAGCTAAATTGGGAAGGAAAGGTCAGGGACTCACATCCAACCTAAGAGGTAGCGGAAGGGAATCAGAATTTAGGTACTGACCTCAAGAACATCGTGAGAAGATTGTAGAGAATTTGTGGAGTTAAGTTTATGAATATGTGAAATGTGAAGATTG
This sequence comes from Phalaenopsis hybrid cultivar, assembly GCA_002079205.1. Classification (NCBI taxonomy): domain Eukaryota; kingdom Viridiplantae; phylum Streptophyta; class Magnoliopsida; order Asparagales; family Orchidaceae; genus Phalaenopsis; species Phalaenopsis hybrid cultivar. The sequence goes on from JXCR01145882.1 coordinate 61,382, forward strand.
ACAGTGGTGTACAAAGATTTGTGGAATTTTGTGAAGAGTGTGGAACTCCGTGGGAATTGTGAAAAGATTCATGTAGATGGTGGAATTTGTGCTACGAAAGTGTAAAGTGTAGAAACTCAAATTTAAGACCAATCGATTCATCATTTTTAATCACTTTTCTCATGTTGTCTTTGTTATCATCATTTTTTATTATCAAGATATCTTTTTCAAACTTGATTTTCATAAATTAATCTTTTAGTTTGAATTTTAATTTTATTTTAGACTTCCTTTGTATCGTTCTTTGTTCGTTATAATTTGGGACCAATGCATAGTCCTGCGGCTTTTCATTAATCGGACAAAAAAAGTCAATTCAACAAATATGTTGAAATCTTGAAAGAAACTTCATTAATCCCACTTGAAATATGTAGTACAACTGATCATGTTGGAACTATCAAAATGAAGAATGCTGAGTACATCTGAAACATGATACATCATATCTGCTGCTCTGATGCAGCATAAAAGAGTGGCAACTACCTATCTGTCTGTTTATCTGTCCATCTCGTGGGGTAAGTTAGTGATCAAGCTAACCTTCTAAGCCACGCTTCGGAATGAGAGTTCATTTCACGTGCACTTAGAGGTAAAATTATTTCACAGCTATGGTATTTTACTGTCATCCAATCTTCGCAATGTAACTATGACTCTGCGGCGTGACACTCCATGAATGCAATGTTTTGTCAGATCTGTTCCATTTCCTTTTAAAATCAGCACTGAAAAAACAGGTAGTGGAATAACAACTGAACCTCTGAACTCACCAGGTCCAACATTATCTATCTCCTTTCCAAATAGGATGTTGCTCTTGCTCATGAAAAATACTGTACAAAAAGATCTGATGAAATCATGGTGATCAATATGGGGAGGTATGCAATCCCCTTTCCTGTAGATGTTGATGATTTGAGATGCAATTCGTCGGTATTACACTCTATCTAACCATCCTCTTGATCATGAACTTTATCGCAGAAGGCAGAGGATCATCCTCATCATACCTTAAGATGCTCTGAAGGTTCCCTTGCATGTCCTTAATAAAATTGTAACAACAGCCACACTGGATGGTGATCCTGCCTTTTCCATGCATCCATTTCTGTGGTTCAACATATGTCTTCCTCTTCAGCAATCCGGCTTGGTCTCTGTCTCTGAGATCAAAAATGTATTTCAGAATCATTCTTTCATCACTTTTTGAGAACACCCCAGTGCGTAGTTCCAATCCTTCTAGAATATTAACAAATTTTCATTTAATTTATTTTAGACTCGGCGTATTGATACACCTAAAATATATAGACTTTATGTACACATTTTTATACCTATTTTTGAGATATCACACTTTAATGAAAGTTATTTGTGTGCTTTTCTTCAAGTAAAATCAAATAGATGAAAAATGGTGAAATGAGTGAAAAAGAATCAAATTTAGAGCAAAAATAAAGAAGGTGTGAAATTGAACTGAGGCACCTAAGCACCCAGGACTGGCGCTTACGCGCGAGTGAAACAGAGAGAGCTACACCTAAGCGCCAAGTACCTCGCGCTTAAGTGCCAGAAGTAGTTACTAGATGATTCAATGAATTTGGATGAATTTTTGAAAAGGTGTTTGAAGCAATCCTTGGTGAAAACATGAGAAATAGTTAATGGACACAAAAATTTATTCAATTGGATTTTGAAAGGAGACAACTTCTAGAAAATTCATTGAAAATGGACACATTTTGATAATAAACCAAGACACCTTTTAGAAAATTATAAAAGAAGACTTATATTGAAGAAATTAAAATAGATAAGAATCCATCTAGAGCCCACAACCACACATCACCGTCGTCTCCCATCGCCGCTCTCGCCACCACTTCTTTTAATTTTAAGTTTTAATTTATATTGTAAATGAAGGAAGAGATTCAAAGGAACTTCAAGACTTTAGTGGAGAGGATTTAAGATAATTTTTTTATCTTTGTGACTATATTTTGTTTTAATTTAGACTTCTTGTTTGTGTGCATGATTTCTACTTTCAAACATAAGTGTGGTTGTGTTTTCTCCATGAATTATGAGTATTTTTCTTTATCTTTCTCCTTAAAAATGATAAGTGATTAAGTATTGGAGGGAAGTTGTGTGAATTATTAGTCTTTAATGCTGGAAAAAATTGTGATGATTTTAAATCTTGTACTTCATTTACTTCTTGATTTGATCAATTAAGATGTTAATACCTGTTGTGAGAACATGTAAGATCTGAGATGGTTTTGTCTCAGTCAACAAAAGGAAGAAACACATGAGATTGTATGGATGAGAATGTAATTTATCTGATTGAGTGAAAATAAATAAGGAAATAAATTTAAAGGGTGTATAATTAGAGTACGTTAGAGTGACAGGCTAAAGCCCCCAATTTAATTTATAGTTTTAGATTTTTATATAAGAAGTTAGCCCCAAGGTGGAGGGAGAAGAGAGAATTTTAGAGTGAGAGCTAGTATCTTCATTACCCAACCCGTCTTTAAGACTATTCAAACTATAAATTAATCAATGTTCTTTATAACATCTCTAGTAAGGGTAAAGCATATTATTGCTTCTATTTCGCAAAACATAATTTGAATACTTCCACAACAGAATTACTATACTAGTTACTGACTCATGATAAGGAAAAAAAATATTTTATTTATATTGTCTTTATCTCGCAAATATTTAGTTAAGTTAGTTGTTTGTAGTTGCATATTGTAGTTTTCCTTATGAGTTCAATATTCGAGGTTTAATCAAAAAGTCCTATATTACTCGATAAATATACATATACTTTCGTATCCTATATTTAAATATAATAATTGTAAATATAATAATTATTTGTATATATATTACTTGATAAATATACATATACTTATTTGATTTGAAGTCAAGTTTGTGACTAGCTGTTGCATGGGACCATGTTTTTGGTGTCGTTGTCAAGTAAGAATTATAATTAAGGAGAATTAAGATTATAATCGCATACATCACATGAACATATATAAAGAAAGTCGGGATCAAGTTTTTAGTGCCGTTGTCGGGATCAAATACAAAATATTTTAAAGAAAAATTTAGAAAGAAAATTTCTATTATTTTATAGTCTTATTTAAATATTTAGATTTATTATAGGAATATTGTAGTGTTGTTTTTAGATAAAGTTCTTGTTTGTGTGCTTTTTATTTTGATGTGTTTCGTAGTAATGCATGTGTAGTTCACGTTCTACAGGACTTGTGCCCTACCATTCTGAATTAGAAAGAACTATTAAAAAAATTTAAAAATAAAAAAATTACTGAAGAAAATAAAAAATTTCAAGAAATGGCAAATCAAAATAATCAAAATGCTGAAATTAATCAAGACTTTAGACCTTTAAGAGATTATGCAAACTCTATGATGGATGAACTTTATTGTAGTATTCAAAAAATCACTGCAGTGATTAATTCATTTAAAATTAAACATGTTATTATTCAAATGGTGTCAAATAATCAGTTTAGGGGAGCACCAAGTGAAGATCCAAATTTAGATCTTGTCAATTTTCTAATTTTGTGTGCTACATTTAAATATGATGGTGTATCAGATGATGCTATAAGGCTTAGACTTTTTCTTTTCTCAATGAGGGATAAAACTAAGATATGGTTACATTCCTTAGCACTTGGATCTATCATAACTTGGGGTGATTTAGCATAGAAATTCCTTACTAAATATTTTCTACCATAAAAAATAACAAAGTTTAGAAATGATATTACATTTTTTTGTCAGTTTGAAGGGAAATCTATTTACGAAGCATAAGAATGATTTAAGGAACTACTGAGAAAGTGTCCACACCATGCTATACCATGTTGGTTAATAATTCAATTTTTTTTATAATGGATTAGCTGGATCTCTTAGATCTATTATCGATGCCACTATTGGTGGTTCATTGACGTCAAAACCATTTCATGACGCTTATGCTTTACTTGAAGAAATGACTACTAATAATTTTCAATGGCCTTCTGAAAGGGAAAATCCTTAGAAAGTAGCCAATATTCATAAATAAGATGCTTTTACAATGTTGGAAAATCCTTGGTATGCTAATATTGTAAATTATATTGTTAATGGTATTTTACCATATAGACTGACAAAATAGCAAGAAAAGAAATTCATTCATGATGCAAAATCTTATTTTTGGGATTATCCTTATTTGTACAAGCAATGTGAAAATTTAGTAATGAGACGATGTGTGCCTTATAAAGAAATTCATGAAATTATTCAGAAATGTCGTGATTCTGAATTTGGAGGTCATTTTGGAAATGATAGAACTATTCATAAAATTTTGCAATCTGGATTTTATTGGCCTACTATATTTAGAGATGTTAATATATATATATTAAGGCGTCAAAACCCAAAATTATCATTTTGCCTCTAGGGCTCTNTCATTTTTACAATTGAATTTTACTATTAAAATGTGACAATGAATTTACTTTTCATATGATGTTTGTAAATATAAAAATTTAATTGTGAGATAAGTTAATATAAATATTTTGTTCATATATATGTAAAAGCCCCCTTTTTTATTTTAGTTTAATCTTCTATTTGGTATTTTAATAAGATATATTCTCATTCAAATTAAAGTCTTCGATTCAATTGATGGGGTCGTTCAATTTGTCAAAAATGAAATGTAATGTAAAAAGATTTGCGAAGTATTATGATTACAATATATTTGAAATACTTTTAAGTTGTTCGAGTTATTGTAAAAGAAATGTAGCACTTTATTGTAGTTTTTTAACTTTGCAGAGAGAGGCGGGAGTAACGGCGACATAGGCAGCGGTGGGCGACAGACGATGCGGAGCAGCAGGGGAATCCGGGTGGCAACGAGTGGCAGCAGGATGCGACAGTAGGCGACGACGGCTGCAACGACAGAGGCGGCAATGACGGGCGACAATAGGTGGCAGATAATGCCGGGCGATGAAGGGAGGAAAACAGCGAGCAACGGGCGACAGACGAGAGGCTACGACGGCCGGTGGATGGTGGTGCTGACGTCGATCAGCAAAAAGCATCAAATACGAGCGGGTGTCATCGACTTGCCTATAACTTCTTACATGAAGTAATTTAAATTTGACCAAAAAGGTTGAATTTTAAATTCGATTAAAATTAACTACGATGTAAGCTTTTAATTTTTTAGAACTATATACCGCATTTATAGATTTTCATTCCAAACAAAGAATTTTCACAAATCTCTGTAAAAGAATTATAGTACACCATTAATTTACTCAACCAAACACCCATGAACTTATAGTGAAACTGATTGTCTCAATAAGAAAGATCCATTGATACCAAAGTTGATCCAATCCAAGTTCAATCAAGCCATAGTTTTTTAGGTTGTATATTAAGAATTAAATAGTTAAATGAATTGTAAATTGGACATATTTATATTCAAACTCAGTGGCTCAACAAGAAAAATGCAACGTGCATAAGTTCCTTTGTTTCTAAGATCATTATGTTCCCAAAATCATTAAAAAAAATTTCAATGATTAAGGTGGGTCAATGTTTGATCGTTTGATTAGTTGGTTGGGGAACTTACTCACCAAAGAACCAAAAAACTTCTCTTATGACCTATAAATAAACCACCTTTTTTCAATTGGAAGGGGAGGAGAAAAGATCAAATTTCAGTGTTGTTGTAAATTGAAGATAAGATGTTAACTTACAGTCTCTGTAGTCATCATCCACTGTCGACCACCACCCTCCTCTACTAGTGAACTCTTTTGTGTAACGATGTATCATGGATAAGGTGTAATAAAATATCCTGAATATGATGTAAAGCAGTATCTCAAATACAATGTAAAGTACAATGCCACATTAAAGATATGATAACTTCGGCAACAACTACTTATAGACACGATACTCATAAAATGATGATTTTTTTTCATATTCCTAAATTTTTTTGTACATTTTACGTGGACAAGTGTTGTGCTTGATGTAGCATTCTAAGCCTTATCTCCCAATTGTGGGATAAGTGCGTATCTTTGTAATTATATTCTTATGGTGAATTACCTAGATATTTTTTTCTCTTTCTGAATTTTCCCATCTAAAAGATTTTAGTTTCTCCTCTTGCTACATTAAAATTATTTGTTTTTTGTTTTGGATGATCATATAATATTAAGATGTTAAATTGTCACTCTACTATAGTGAATCATCTGACAAGCAAAATTTTGACACCATCTGTGTGAAGGGAAGTTCCATTTAATAGAATTCTACAATTATTTAATGCCTAACAAGGGAAATACATGAGTTATTTCTAGCACCCATCATTCAAGCATATTGCCTCAAATTCTGGGACGCCGAGCTTCTACACTATTTCTCAAAAATATGCATCACGTTGCTCGTGAAGATCTCTATTCTTTTCCTCGTAAGGTTTGTCGGTCGCTAAACTTTAGAAATTGTTGGTCGTCGGAATGGATATCCCGACGCCCGATTTTAAAAGATGTTTAATTTAATATATATATATATATATATATATGTATATATATAT
>JXCR01145884.1:4831-20466 GCA_002079205.1 Phalaenopsis hybrid cultivar
GAGCATCTTGGTGGCAGAGCACTTGCTCTTAAGATAATGAGGCAAGGCTTCTACTGGCCCACAATCAAGCAAGATGCATTAGAGTTTGTGCAAAAGTGCAAGAATTGTCAACTACACTCCAATCTTACACATGCACCGCCAGTGGAACTCACTTTTTTTCTAAGTCCTTGGCCTTTCGCTCAATGGGGGGTAGATATCATGGGGTCATTTCCGATAGCTACTGGACAACGAAAATTCATCATCTTAGTTGTCGACTCTTCACTAAATGGGTAGAAGCAGAGCCTCTTGCTAAAATCACTGAAGCAAATGTCAAACAATTTGTCTAGAAAAACATCATCTGTCGTTTTGGGCTTCCTGCGAAGATTGTCACTGATAATGGGACTCAATTCACTGGAAGGGTTTTCACATCATTCTGCAAGTATCTTCACATTCAGTTGGTGCACACTGCTGTGGCGCATCCCCAAACAAATGGACAAACAGAGGCGATGAATCGTACTGTGCTCAAAGGATTGAAAACTCAACTTGAGAAGGCTGGGGGGCAATGGGTAAAAGAGCTGCATAACGTCCTTTGGGCAAATCGCACAACCGCGCGAACTCCAACCAGGGAAACTCCATATAACTTGTGTGTCGGCACTGAGGCTGTTATCCCAGTTGATATCAGAGTTCTGAACCCGCGAGTTAAGACTTTTGACTCAGATAACAACGAGGAAAAACTCCGATAACATTTGGATCTCCTCCCAGAAACACGCGATGTGGCCCATCTTAGAGCTGCTTCCTATCGCCAAAGAGTTGCCCGCCAATTCAACCGGAGAGTCAAGCCTCGACCTATTTCCATCGGTGACCTGGTTTTGCGTAGTATTGAAGCCCGGTCATGGTCCACAACGCAATAAATTATCACCTCTCTGGGAAGGCCCATATATTGTAGCTACTATGATTAAGCCTGGAACCTTTAAGCTTAAGGACTCATATGAGAAAATCATGCCCCGGACTTCGAATGCAGAGAATCTTCGCAAATATTACCAGTAACACCCCAGTCATGTAGTTACATTGCAACTCATGCATAATCAATGTATCTTAAATATTATTCACTTACTTTTCTATACATAAAAATATCTTTATAAAGTGTAATGACTCATCAACGAGTCATCTCATGCTCTCGACCCGAGAAATACACAACTTCGGTTGTATCTTAGTCAGAGCACGATCAATCCCAGGGGGATTTGATCTAACCTCTTCCATATGGGTTAACATCGTCGAGTTTTAACTCCGGTAAAAACCCTGGATAGGTTAACAGTCCTTAGTGGACTACACATGATCCCTTCCACACAGTTTCATGAGTGAGCAATGCTCCATTAAACAACCTCAGATGGGTTAATAAGTCTTCAGTGGACTTTCGTTGGCTCCTCTCATAAAACTTAACATCATCAGGTAATAATATGATGCATATCCCCAGCCTAGTCAAAGGTCACTTGCGATTTATCTCCAAGTTAACCTTCTTACGTGACATTGGACATCCAATGTGTCGCACCACCACGACGCTCCGTCCAACGTGTTGTCGTGACGCACTGCCGCCGCCACGTACCACTGTAACGCGTCGCGTCGCTGCATTTCTTCCCCGCAACGCGTCGTGTCACTACAACGACCTGCCGCAACGATTTGCCGCGACACACCGTCACAACGCTTCGCTCTGCCTCGACGTTTTGCCGCAACGAGAAAGATCTCGTTGCTTGCCTGCTACGTAGGACAGGGACAACTTTCCTCTTCGCCGCAACGAGAAAGAAGATCCTGTTGCTCGCCTGCTACGCAGAACGGGGACGATTTTCCTCTTCGCCGCGACGTTACACAGCAAGGCACCCCAAAAAATGTGCCGCCACATCACGCCACCACGTCGAGACGCATTGCGCCGCCACGACGCTCCGCCCTACGTGTCATTGTGACGCACCGCCGCAACGCGTTATCACGCCACAATACATCACTGCGACGTACCACCGCAAGTCATCGTGTCTACCCGACGCACCGCTGCAACGTGTCAACGCAGCTTACAGCAGCAACGCTTCGCCGCAACGCATCGCTCCACCGCAACACGTCACCCCGACGCTCCGCCGCAACGCATTGCGTCGCCATAACGTCCCGCCACGACGCTCCGCTGCAACGAGTCGTGCCGCACTGCGATGCTCCCACGCAACGTATTGCATCGTCGCAACGCTATGCCACGACACGTTATCGCAACGCACCGCAGCAACACGTTATCGCAACACACCGCAGCAACACGCTGTTGTAATGCACCGCTGCGATGCACCGTCACGACACACCGCAGCGATTCTATCCCCTCCTTTGGCTCTATTTATAGGCTGAAAAAGTGATGTAGCATTAAATACTCATTAATTAAAAAAATAAAATANTTTAGAGAGCAAGGCACCCCAAGAAATGCACCGTCACGACACACCGCAGCGATTCTATCCCCTCTCCTTTGGCTCTATTTATAGGCTGAAAAAGTGATGTAGCATTAAATACTCATTAATTAAAAAAATAAAATAAAATAAAATAAACTGTTCGGCTCCCTCCACCCACATCCATTTCCGCTTCCCGCTTTTCCTCTCCCCGCTTTTCGTCTCCAGCACCTGCTTTTCGTTTTAGCTTCCCGTCATTTGGCATTTCAAAAATTAGCAAAGGCGTTATGCATGTAATTAAAAGTATTATCAAAACAAATCCATAGATTAGTAAAAGGTGTAAAAGCACTGCGTGAAAACATAGTATATATATATATATATATANTTGCCGCAACGCACCGAAGCAACACGCTGCCGCAATGCACCGCTGCGATGCACCGTCACGACACACCNGAAAAGTAATTTATGGATAGATATATGAGCATTGTTGGTTATTTTGAAATATTGTCTCGAGCTAATATAAATATCGAAGTATTGATGTAAGATAAGTAATTGCTTTTCACTTTGCTATTTTTCAATTTGAAAAAACATTTTATAGAGAGGATTATGAATACCGTTGGTTCTTTTAAAAATATATTGTTGAAAAATCAATTTGAGCCGATGTAAATATCTAAGTTTAGATGTTAAACAAGTTATCTCATTTAACTTACATTTGCTTCAATTCAGAAAAGCATTTTCGGGAGAAAAAATAGGAGCACTGTTGGTTTTTTTAAAAAAACATACAGAGGAAATTGCTTTGAGCCGATATAAACATCAAGTTTAGATGTTAGATAAGTCATTTCATTTCACATTCCTCTACTTCAATTAAGAAAAGTAAATTATGAATATATATATGAGTATTGTTACTTATTTTAAAAATTGTCTTAAAGTCGATGTCAATATCCAAGTTTAGATGTTGGATAAGCACTTGCTTTTCACATTGCTCTTCTTAAATCTGGCATATCATTTTATAAAGAGAGTTATGAGCACTGTTGATTCTTTTAAAAATATATTCCTCAAAAAATGATTTGAGCTATATATCAAATTTTAGATGTTCGATAAGTTATTTTATTTTACTTTCCTTTGTTTTAATCTGAAAAAGAATTTCATTGAAAATATTATGAGCACTATTGGTTTTTTTTGAAAAAAGGCTCAAGAAACAAAGCACCGTCATATATATAAATAAATATAAAAACTCTAAGAACAAAGTTTCAATCTAAAAAAGCATTTTATTGAAAATATTATGAGCACTATTGATTATTTTGAAAAAAAGACCTAAGAACTAAAGCACCATCACATGAATTATAAGTAAATAAATATTAAAACTCTAAGAACTAAAGCACCATAAAAAAGAAGTATGATTTCTGTTGATTTTTTTTAAAATATATCTAAGAACCAAAGAGCATTCAAATGATTCATATAGAAATTAAATTTTGGATGTTTGATAGATACAATATAAATTATGTGATGGTGTTTTGGTTCTTACTATTTATGTGATGTTGGTGTTTTGCTGGGTTTGTGAATTTGGTCCTTGCATTGATGGTTTCATGGTGGTGGTTGTGCTTTTTCTCTTAAAATTGATGGATTTGTGCAGTTGGTTGTTGCAATGACGGTTTCAAATTTTTTGGTTGCAACGCATTTCTTATTTGAAATGTTATGTACAACAATGATAAAAGAAAAAAATTAAAGGGCTCAACCGATCATCAATTGTCAATTTCTATAAATGACAAGTAATATTTGTCACAAATACTCATGGTCTTAGATCACACACGTCACTGTTTGTCATAGATNAAGATACTCCTGGTCTTAGATCACACACGTCACTGTTTGTCATAGATATTACCTAGTTTTAGATCGCACATGTCTTATTTGCCATAGATATTACCTGCTCTTAAAGCCTGAATGATAAAATTGGTGATCATGGATAAAGCCTTCCTTGATAAATTATCTCACTTAGCTCAAAGAGCGCGTTTGAGGCTCCATTTTGGTTGCTTGTCAACCATAATTCGAATAACTTATTTTTTTATTTAATATTATTTTTTTAATTTTAGGTGTTGTGTGTGAATACATAGAATTTGAGTGGCATACATGCAAGTCCAACTTATATCTTTTATGCCAAAAACTCAATTTGGATCATGTGACGATGCATCATTTATCATTTTTCATGTTTTTACTTGTCTAACACCTAAACTTCAATTTTTAAATTTGAAATTGTTGTGTGCTATAATTTATAAAACAGATTGAAGAAAATGAAAGTGAAATGCAATTACTTATCTAATATCTAAACTTTTATATTTACATCGGCTCAATGCAATTTTTCAATGTATTTTTTCGAAAGAACGAATAGTGCTTATATTTATATCCATAAAATATTTTTTTTCGATTGCAAAAGAGGAAATTGATAGAAAATAACTTATCTAACATCTAAACTTTGATATTTACATTGACTTAATGCAATTTCGCATAAAAGCAGTATAACATACACACAGAGAGGCGAATCGCAAACCACCAATAGGAAAACCGAGAAGATATAAAATACAATTACTTATTAAACAACTAAAGTTTGATATTCACGCATGAAACCATCAACACAAAGTGAGATGCATTGCGTTCTTGAAGGTATCGATATCTCTACTTATTTAGACATCAATATATTACAATAAAAATAAATAATGGTCTAACAATTTTTTTTTTAAATAAGATTGTATTAGAGCAATTGACAGCACACATGATGTAAGTGTTGGTAATGATCAGAAAAGTACAAATATCGAACGATGTGGAGCTGCTACACAGAATATCTTAGTGATCTATGATTTAAATATGTTTTGGACGTTTGTGATGGCTGAATAGGAAGAAAGTGCTCATAATAGCCAAATATTCAAATTTGCAACCCAACAACGTCAATACAAATTTCTAGCGCCTCCACCAAGTTTATACATTTAAGACCTTAATATTAATCTTTTGATTTAAGGACATATACGCATGATGTCTTTTAGTCAAAAAAAATATTACCTCATCAATTTGGGTTATCCATTACAACAAAGTTTTTTAAAGTCATTCTCAGACACGAGGTACCACCTTCTTGATCTTGAGCGCAATAACCAAGTGATTAAGGAGATGAATGAATTATTCAATAAACGACACTCGTCGTTATAGAGTGTTATCGAAAGAGCATTTGGTGTATGGAAGAAGTGGAATGAGATATATTGTTATACTCTTTCAAAAAATTGGTCAAGATAGTTGTTGTGACAAAAGCATTACATAATTTTATACAGAGGCATTCATCTCAGGACGATATAGATTTCAGAGTCTTAGATGAAGAACCGACATACATGTCTGATGAAGCATTCGAACATCGGACCGAACATTAATTGTCTGATGAAGACTTTGGTAAGAACGAGTACAACACATCTAGAGGAGATTGTGTTCAGAAGATAATCAAATTAAGAAAAAAGATTACGGATGCTTTGGTGAATGCATCAACTAAATTTATGTAGCATTTTGTATTGTCTTTTTGCAGATGTTTACTATTTCAGTTGTACGATGGACTTATAGATGTATATTTTTTATATTTATGTTACATTTTGTATTGAGGATTTCTTGATGTGTACATTCTATATTCTTTTTTATCATAAAATCGAATATTCTTTTAATAGTTATGTTGCATATCTAACAAAATATATTATAAAAAAAATGAGTTCAAAATTATCAGGTGCTTAGAGATTTCATACTGCCACTGTGGTACATAGTGTTTGGAGTACCAACCAAGAAGAGAAAACAGTTATAGAAAGAAACTTTATTGCTGTTCCAGAAACATGACACCTCAAGATTGCAAGTATTTTCGTTAAAATGGTGGCACGGAGGAGTTCACTCCAAACAATGATCAAGTGAGGAGAAATACTGCTGTGAAAAAAAAAATATATCGAAGACTCGATTGTCAAGACATAAAGATGAACGTCATTATAGATTTACTAGTTATTTTGGTGGTTCTTGTTATTATGGATATATGCATGAAACGACATATCACATTTTTTGTGTTGGAGAATTTTGGACTCATGTGTATTTTGTATTGTTGGACATATTTATGTTATTCTGCTATAATTATTTTGAAAACTACAGTTATTCAGATATATTACATATATAAAGGCAAAATAATTATTCTCGTCAAAAACAACTGCAGCACTGCTGATTATCCAAACAGACTCTTGCTTTTCTAACGACAACTTTTTGACAACAACTGAGAAGTTGTTTTTCCAAGAAGTAGCTTCACTGCTGCTTCTTGGAAAAACAACAACCACCCCAAACACACCCTAAATGTCTTAACATGAACATTAAGAATTGTCATACCAACCAAAAATGTTATCCTAAATGAAACAATCTATGAATTATAGCTATATTGGTCAATGTTCATTTGATGTAGAAAAAAGAGTTATACGCAATATTACATTATTACAAAAGCAAATGGAAACTACCATAAGGCATGTCATTCCTGGTCGTGCCCCTCCTTCAGGTTCAGAGTCAGTTTTTGCTATCGGTAAGTTATGTAATGTTCCACAATCGTACCACGAGGCTCTTGAAAATTGTAGTGATCACACTTTTATTAAAAAACTTCGGAAAAAAAATGAGAAGTCTGCACTTATTCTCACTGAAGTTGAAACTGATGCTCTAGCGTTCTCTTGGTGTTTTGCTCTACTGGGGAAATTCCTATATGGTCACCCAAAACTGGAGATCATTAGGAAAGAATTTGATGCTATGAAACTATTGGACAGTTTGAACATTGGTCTACTAGACAGTCGATATATACTTATTCAATTATCTCAGGATGTCGATTACACTCGCATTTTCTCTCGAAAAATTATCAAGATCGACAATCGTTTTATAAAAATTCTGAAGTGGACTGTCGGTTTTGATCCAAAAGCGGAGTCCCCTATCATTCCAGTTTGGATAAAGTTTCCGGGGTTAAAATTACATATGTTCAACATGGAAATCCTCCACTCTTTAGCAACGGCTTACGGTAAGTCTCTCAAGGTGGATAGTCCTACGCTTGCTATCACCAGATTCTTTGTGGCTTGTGTTTTAGTTGAGAGAGATATCACTCAATCAGCTCCTGATGAGATATGGATTGGCAATATTCACAACGGATATTGGCAAAATGTTGAAATAGAATTACATCCTCCTTATTGCTCTCATTGTAGTATGTTTGGTCATAGTTCTACTATTTTCTATCGCTTGCATTCTCATCTAAAGTCGAATATCACTAAAGATCAGCCACCTACCATCCTTGTTGAGAAGGTCAAATCCGATCCTCTTTCCAAAATCGTATTTCTACATGAAGAACACCTTACTACAGGTACAGATCCAAATATGCTAATACCACTTACTGATATTGAAGAAGACTTACTTAAATGTCAAGACACGCGAGAGTGCTCCTTTGACCTGATAGACGATCAGCTGGTACATCAAGTAGTTTTTTCTAATATTCAACAATCTACACATATCATGCACACTTCAGACCATTTTACTGATCATGTCAGCCAATCTTCGGATGAGAAATGGCACGTTTACACGAGGAGAAAGTAAAAGAACGGAGGACGACTCGAGCTAGGGAATCTAATAGATGATACATTGGTTACTACTGACAATGGCACTCATCTGACCAATTTATTAGTTGGCTCCTTCCCTAGAATTAAAGGCAGAGGCAAGGCAAAATCTGGTCGCTCTCCAGCTACCTGATACTTATTTTGGCACCTTTTGGTTTTTTATTTAGATCTCTTATGTTTTTTGATGTATTTTCTCTTTTTTGGAACCATTTGATTTGGTGATTTTTGTGCGGGCTGGGTGTCATGTTTGGGACATTCCACAAAATCTATCTGTACCATACTTTTTATTTAATATATTAGTCTTTGGGCTTTCAATATATATATATANACATTAGGGCCAATTAAAGAGAAGCAAGCAGGATAAGACACATCAATTTTTTACGTGGAAAACCCTTGAAAAATAAAAAAACTTTGGCCCTAACCTAGTTAAAATAATCCAGTATAAATGGTGAGTTCACATCTCTGCTCTTCTCTTAAATTGGGGAAAAAGAAATTACAAAGTTGCATATCCACAATCTTGTTGTAGCTCTTGATGACGACAGGTTGTAAGGGCTATAGTCGATTACCGCAGAGGTAGTAGTCTTCCATGAGTGTATGATTGTAGTGCTAGCTTATTGTAGAAGTTGTAGTTGATAACCATGACAATAGTTGACCAGGTAGGTCGTAGATGGTTGCTTCAGGAGTGTTGGTTGACTATAGAGGCTGCAGTAGGGAATTAGAGGAGCTATGGACCACGTAAACTATATAGGTCATAGTGGTGAGTCACGATGATGTTTGTCAGCAGTAGAGGCCAAAATCAGAAGCTGCACGAGCTGTGGACCAAGCAGGTCGCAGTTGAACAGTTAGGTTATAGTGGTGAGTATTAATGACGTTCGTAGGTTGCGAGAATTGGAGTCAAAAGTTGCACGAGCATATGCAACGTGCGTCGTTACCCCATCTCTGAGAAGCACTATTACACTATCTTTTAGGTGCGTTGTTACATCATCTTCTAGGTGCATTGTTGCATAATCTTTATGGTGTGTTGCTTCATCGTCTTCAGGGTGTGTTGTTACAACATTTTCAAGGTGCGTTGTTGCCTTGTTTTTTAGGTCAGCCCGATGTTCGGGACGATGAGCTGCTTCGCAGGTTGCTCCGTGACTCCACGACATTAGTTTTTGCTTCTTCCAATGCTTCGTCGCAATGCGTGGGCAGCGACTGATGGTGATCAGCGGTGGCTGGTGAGTGGTGTTGACGGTGGTTGGTGGTGGTCGAATATTGTAAAAGTAAAAGGCAACTGCTCCTCCAAGCTTCAGTATTCTTCAGAATTCAAGCTCTCTCCCTCCTTTCAAGAGAGGGGTATGACTCTATTTATAGAGCTCGGTTGCATTTAATGAATGAATATGAACAACTTTGATCGAACTGCTAGGAGAGACTCTCTCGATCAGATGGCATTTGATAGATATTTGAGTGTCTTAATGATATGAGAATTGTGGAATCTTATGCTATTTGGACTGGTCTTGTCGACACACTTAGTTTGATAATAAACTCGTTAGATTTGACATTTACTTGACCCTTCAAATACACTTTGATACCANAAAAAGCAATTTATGGATAGATATATGAGCATTGTTGATTATTTTGAAATATTGTCTTGAGCTAATATAAATATCGAAGTGTTGATGTAAGATAAGTAATTGCTTTTCACTTTGCTATTTTTCAATTTGAAAAAACATTTTATAGAGAGGATTATGAGTACTATTGGTTCTTTTAAAAATATATTCTTGAAAAATTAATTTGAGCCGATGTAAATATCTAAGTTTAGATGTTACATAAGTTATCTCATTTAACTTACATTTGCTTCAATTCAGAAAAACATTTTCTGGAGAAAAATATGAGCATTGTTGGTTTTTTAAAAAAAACATACAAAGGAAATTGCTTTGAGCCGATATAATCATCAAGTTTAGATGTTAGAAAAGTCATTTCATTTCACAGTCCTCTACTTCAATCAAGAAAAGTAAATTATGATACATATATGAGTATTGTTACTTATTTTAAAAATTTGTCTCGAGTCAATGTCAATATCCAAGTTTAGATGTTAGATAAGTACTTGTTTTTCACATTGCTCTTCTTAAATCTGGCATATCATTTTATAGAGAGAGTTATGAGCACTGTTTATTCTTTTAAAAATATATTCCTAAAAAATTGATTTGAGCTAAATATCAAAGTTTAGATGTTTGATAAGTTATTTTATTTTGATTTCCTTTGTTTTAATCTGAAAAAAAATTTCATGAAAATATTACGAGCACTATTGGTTTTTTTTTAAAAAAAGGCTTAAGAAACAAAGCACCGTCATATATATAAATAAATATAAAAACTCTAAGAACAAAGTTTCAATCTAAAAAAGCATTTTATTGAAAATATTATGAGCACTATTGATTATTTTGAAAAAAGACCTAAGAACTAAAGCACCATCACATGACTTATATGTAAATAAATATTAAAACTCTAATAACTAAAGCACCATAAAAAAGAAATATGATTTCTGTTGAATTTTTTGAAAATATATCTAAGAACCAAAGAGCATTCAAATGATTCATATAGAAATTAAATTTTGGATGTTTGATACATAATGATATATAAATTATGTGATGGTGTTTTGGTTCTTACTATTTATGTGATGTTGGTGCTTTGCTGAGTTTGTGAATTTGGTCCTTGCATTGATGGTTTCATGGTGGTGGTTGTGTTCTCTTAAAATTGATGGATTTGTGCAGTTGGTTGTTGCAATGAAGGTTTCTAATATTTTGGTAGCGACGCATTTCTTATTAGAAATGTTATGTACAACAATGATAAAAGAAAAAAATTAAAGGGCTAAACCGATCATCAATTGTCAATTTCTATAAATGACAAGTAATATTTGTCACAGATACTTATGGTCTTAGATCACACATGTCACTTTTTGGCATAGATATTACCTAGTTTTAGATCACACATGTTCTTATTTTCCATAGGTATTACCTGCTCTTAAAGCCTGAATGATAAAATTGGTGATTATGGATGAAGCCTTCCTTGATAAATTATCTCACTTAGCTCAAAGAGTGCGTTTGAGGAGCCATTTTGGTTGCTTTTCGACCATAATTCGAATAACTTATTTTTTTATTTAATATTATTTTTTCAATTTTAGGTGTTGTGTGTGAATACATAGAATTTGAGTGGCATACATGCAAGTTCAACTTATATCTTTTATGCCAAAAATTCAATTTGGATCATGTGACGATGCATCATTTATCGTTTTTCATGTTTTTACATGTCTAACACCTAAACTTCAATTTTAAAATTTGAAATTGTTGTGTGCTATAATTTATAAAACTGATTGAAGAAAATGAAAGTGAAATGCAATTACTTATCTAATATCTAAACTTTTATATATACATCGGCTCAATGCAATTTTTCAATGTATTTTTTCGAAAGAACGAATAGTGCTTATATTTATATCCATAAAATGTTTTTTTCGATTGCAAAAGAAAAAATTGATAGAAAATAACTTATCTAAGATCTAAACTTTGATAATTACATTGACTTAATGCAATTTCTTATAAAAACACACACAGAGGCGAATCTCAAACCACCAATAAGAAAACCGAGAAGATATAAAATACAATTACTTATTAAATAACTAAAGTTTGATATTCATGAAACCATCAACACATAAAGTGAGATGCATGTCGTTCTTGAAGGTATCGATATCTCTACTTATTTAGACATCAATAAATTACAATAAAAATAAATAATGGTCTAACAAATTTTTTAAAATAAGATTGTATTAGAGCAATTGACAACACACATGATGTGTTGGTAATGATCAGAAAAGTACAAATATCGAACGATGTGAAGCTGCTACACAGAATATCTTAGTGATCTATGATTTAAATATGTTTTGTACGATTGTGATGGCTGAATGGGAAGAAAGTGCTCATAATAGCCAAATATTCAAATTTGCAACCCAACAACGTCAATACAAATTTCTAGCGCCTCCACCAAGTTTATACATTTAAGACCTTAATATTAATCTTTTGATTTAAGGATATATACTCATGATGTCTTTTAGTCAAAAAAAAATTACCTCGTTAATTTGGGATATCCATTACAACAAAGTTTCTTAAAGTCATTCTCAGACACGAGGTACCACCTTCTTGATCTTGAGCGCAATAACCAAGTGATTAAGGAGATGAATGAATTCTTCAATAAAAGGCACTCGTCGTTATATAGTGTTATCGAAAGAGCATTTGGTGTATGGAAGAAGTGGAATGAGATATATTGTTATACTCTTTCAAAAAATTGGTCAAGATAGTTGTTGCGACAAAAGCATTACATAATTTTATACAGAGGCATTCATCTCAGGATGATATAGATTTCGGAGTCTTGGATGAAGAACCGACATACATGTCTGATGAAGCATTCGAACATCGGGTCGAACATTAATTGTCTGATGAAAACTTTGGTAAGAACGAGTACAACACATCTAGAGAAGATTGTGTTCAGAAGATAATCAAGTTAAGAAAAAAGATTACAGATGCTTTGGTGAATTTATCAACAGTATTTATGTAGCATTTTGTATTGTCTTTCTGCAGATGTTTACTATTTCAGTTGTATGATGGACTTATAGATGTATATTTTTGATATTTATGTAACATTTTGTATTGAGCATTTCTTGATGTGTACATTCTATAATCGAATATTTTTTTAATAGTTATGTTGCATATCTAACAAAATATATTATAAAGAAAAATGAGTTCAAAATTATCAGGTACGTAGAGATTTCATACTGCCACTATGGTGCATAGTGTCACCATAGTGTTTTGAGTACCAACCAAGAAGAGAAAACGGTTACAGGAAGAAACTTTATTGTTGTTCCAAAAACATGACACCTCAAGATTGCAAGTATTTTCTTTAAAATGGTGGCACAAATGAGTTTGCTCCAACCAGTGATCAAGTGAGGAGAAATACTGTTGTGAAAAAAAATATATATCGAAGACTTGATCGTCAAGACATAAAGACGAACGTCATTATAGGTTTGCTAGTTATTTTGGTGGTTATTGATATTATGGATGTATGCATGAAACGACTGATCACATTTTTTGTGTTGGAGAATTTTGGACTCATGTATATTTTGTATGTTGGACATAGTTCTATTATTCTGCTATAATTATTTTGAAAACTACAGTTATTCAGATCTATTACATATATAAAGGCAAAATAGTTATTCTCGTCAAAAACAACTGCAGCGCTGCTGATTATCCAAACAGACTCTTGCTTTTCTAACGACAGCTTTTTTACAACAACTGAGAAGTTGTTTTTCCAAGAAGTAGCTTCACTGCTGCTTCTTGGAAAAGCAACAACCACCCCAAACACACCCTAAATGTCTTAACATGAACATTAAGAATTGTCATACCAGACAAAAATGTTATCCTAAATGAAACAATCTATGCATTATAGCTATATTGGTCAATGTTCATTTGATGTAGAAAAAAGAGATATAAGCAATACTACATTATTACAAAAGCAAATGGAAACTACCATAAGGCATGCCAAACTAAACCTCAAAGTGACTTAAGAAAAAGCTTTTGAGACAAATATATATATATCGATGGTCGTCCAGAGCTCCGCTAGGGCTTCCAATGGCGATTTCGGTCACAATTGATTCTGCCGCTCGAAGAGAGAGAACCTCGCATCGTCGACTCTCACTCCATATTGCGTCGGCGTCTCTTTCGCAGCTTCGCTCCATTGGTCGCGTCGTCGTCTCGATATTGCTCGACGTCTCGATCGCAGCTTCTGTTCGTTCGCAGCTCCCTTAGCTCATGTCGTCTCTGCTCGATGCTGCTTCCCTGGTTTGCGCCCGACAGCTCCTCTGCCTGCTTCCCAGCCTCTATCGCTCGCAGCTCCCTTAGCTCGGGTCATCTCTATTCGACGCTGCCTAGCAATTTAACGCCCTCGCTTCCTTGCAGCCCGTCATACCGTTTCTTTCTTGACCGTGACCATCTTGCGAGGGAGATGGCCTCGACGCTCCGTTCCTATGCAAATGCACTTGTCGGCGACTTGCCCATTCCTGCTCGTGCCCCTCCTTCAGGTTTAGAGTCTGTTTTTGCTATCGGTAAGTGCAATGTTCCACAATCATACCATGAGGCTTTTGAAGGTGGCAGTGATTACACTTTTATTAAAAAGCTTGGGAAAAAAAATGAGAAGACTGCACTTATTCTTACTGAGGTTGAAACTGGTGCTCTAGCGTCCTCTCGGCGTTTTGCTTTAGTGGGGAAATTCCTTTATGGTCACCCAAAATTGGAGATCATTAGGAAAGAATTTGATGCTATGAAACTATTGGGCAGTTGGAACATTGGTCTACTAGACGGTCGATATATACTTATTCAGTTATCTCAGGATGTCGATTACACTCAGATTTTCTCTCGAAAAGTTATCAAGATCGACAATCGTTTTAGGAAAATTCTGAAGTGGACTGTTGATTTTGCTCCAAAAGCGGAGTCTCATATCATTCCAGCTTGGATAAAGTTTTCGGGGTAAAAATTACATATGTTCAACATGGAAAACCTCTACTCTATAGCAACTGCTTACGGTAAGTCTCTCAAGGTGGATAGTCCTATGCTTATTGTCACCAGACCCTATGTGGCTTACGTTTTTAGTTGAGAGAGATATCACTCAACCAGCTCCGGATGAGATATGGATTGACACTATTCACAACGGGTATTGACAAAATGTTGAAATAGAACCACATCCTCTTTATTGCTCTCATTGTAGTATGTTTGATCATAGTTCTACTAATTATTATCGCTTGCATCATCATCTAAAGTCAAATATCACTAAAGATCGGCCACCTACCATCCTTGTTGAGAAGGTCCAATCTGATCATCCTTCCAAAATCGCAGTTCCACATGAATATCACACCTTACTACATGTACAAATCCAAATATGTTGATACCACTTACTGTTATTGAAGAAGACTCACTTGCATGCCAAGACATACGAGAGTACTCCTTTGACCTGATAGACGATCAGCTGATACAGCAAGCAGTTGTTTCTAATGTTCAACAACCTACACATATCATGCACACTTCAGACCATTTTGCTAATCAGGTCAGCCAATCTTTGGATGAGAATGACAGGTGTACAAGAGGAGGAAGAAAAAGAACGGAGGACGACTCGAGCTAGGGAATTTATTGGATGATACATTGGTTACTACTGACAATGGCACTCATCTAAACAATTTATTAGCTGGCGCCTTCCCTAGAACTAAAGGCAGAGGCAAGGCAAAATCGGGTCGCTCTCCAGCTACCTGATACTCTTATTTTGGCACCTTTTGGTTTTTTATTTAAATCTCTTATGTTTTTTGTTGTATTTTCTCCTTTTTGGAACCATTTGATTTGGTGGTTTTTTTTGGGTTGGGTGTCATGTTTGGGACATTCCACAAAATCTATATGTACCCTATTTTTATTTAATATATTAGTCTTTGGGCTTTCAATATATATATATATATATATATATATATATATATATATATATATATATATATATATATATATATATATATATATATATATATATATATATATATATATAT
>JXCR01145884.1:69821-86948 GCA_002079205.1 Phalaenopsis hybrid cultivar
CTCCAAACCAACACCTAGGGTCAATCCTAAGGCCATGTAATCCTATAGGAACTCCTCTTGAATCCTCTCATAATGATCTTACCTACTAAATGCTAGAGGTTAAGATCAATATGTGGAACTTCAAGTTGAGTAAAGAGAAGAGTTTTGAATTTCTAATGGTGAGGGTACCTTTTCTAGTTTTCTAAGACTAGTCAATAGGAAAGTCCTATGGCTAGACCTAGGCTACTAAAGAAGTTTTCTAGACCTCAACCAAAAGTGAGGTCAACAATATACTAGTCTTATCTCTAAACTCAGTAAATTTTAATATCACTAAATTAAGTTTTATGCAAAAGAGTTCAAATTTTAGAAAGTATCATTCCCCTTGCAATGAGATTATAATCAATGAATAATTCAAATTGTTATAGATTATATTATGTCAAATAGAAGCACGCCTATTTTTTACCCTCTTACAATGACATAAAAAACATTGGCTATTCCAGAGTCAAGTTCCTAAATCCTTGGCTAGGTTGGGAAGATGCTAGCTCTCACTCTATAGTTCTCATCATCCCTCTGCCTGGAGGCTAACATCTAGCCTTAGGTTCTCAACTTCTAGATCAAATTGACTGTTATAGCCTGTCACTCTAGAATCACCAATTTATATCCATCAAAAATTATTTTCCTATTTATTTGCACTTAAACACATAAACTACATTCTCATCCATGAGATCAAATGTGATTCTTACTTGACTAAAGAAAGCATAGCCCTTTTGGATCATTATGTTTCACAACAAAATTTAAATTAATAATTGAACAGATTAATTAAGTAAATGAAGTTTGAAGTTTGAATCATCACAATTATGAGATTAATGCACTTCTAAAAATTTCAATTCTTAACATGATTATTTCTCATTGTAAGGAGAAAGTCAAACCAATCTACTCAGATCTCATGAAAAAGATACAACAAAACATGAATTTAAATATAAAAACAAGTTTACACAATAAGAAAAAGTAAAACAAGTAAGTACAAACTACTTATCTTAATCTCCTCCCAGGCAAATCATTTGAAGTTTCTTTGAATCACTCTCTCCTTACAATATAACTTAATTCTCTTTAGAAATGTAATGAATATGAAATCTCTCACTTTCTCTCTCTTCTTACAACTATAAGAGACAATCTTCTCTTTCACTCTTCTTCACTAATTGTCCTTTTCTCCTCCTTTGTGCTGCCCCTTTTTGTAATAAAATCACCATTATATAACATAGGGTTAAATTTCCAAGAGTCATATGTGGTAGCCCTTCAAAATTAATCCAAATCAATGAATTTGGGGAAGAAGCTATTTCTGGCGCCTAGGCGCCACTCTTTCTATAGACTGGAGCTTAAGCACCAGATCAACTTTTACAAAGGGCCTCTTTTTGACTCCAAATTCCTTTCTTTTTGCTTTTTTTAGCTACATTTGCCCCAACTTATTGTACCTGTAACAAAAATATAGAAATACCTTCCATTAAAGTGCAATATCACTAAAAATATGCATTAAATGTGTATATAAAAGTAACATATTTTTAGACATGTCAAACTCCCCCAAACATAACTATTACTTGTCCTCAAGTGACTTTTCTATAAAGTGTATATATATATATATATATATNATGAGGAGACCAAGAATAATTTGAAAGTATTGAATGTGCTTTAATTTTTTGATCAATTGGGAATGTCGGACTGACGACATTAAACAAAGTATTTTGTGGGAGGCAACCCATATTATTTATTTTGCTTTTATGTTTGTGTTCAAATTATTAATATATTCATATTTTTATGGATTTTGTGTATTTGAGAAACTAAAAATTGAGAAAAAATTTAAAAATATCTTTTTATTGTCATTACAGTTCAAACCCAAGCCACCCTCTATGCTTGGATGATACTCCTTCAACATACTTATGATCTTGTGGAATCTCAGCTAAAGGTTATGCGATCTAACAAAATGGAGATTTATGTCGACAAATCGCTTATCTACCATTATCCAACCTAATTCAATAATAAACGTGTCATATTACTCTTTAATTTTAAGTAAAGCCTCTACATGCAATCAAAAAAGCAACACATTGTGATTCTCTGTCCAGTCATATTTATAACATTAAGTGATCTCAGTCATTGACTCATGTTGGTCTTTGACAAGCTCTAATACATACAAAAAAATAATTAAAATTTTCAGACTCCAATAAATATATATCATCATATTACATTAGTTGTCTACTCATCGACCACTTTTCTCTACTCACTTGTACATAAGTTCTTTCAGAAGTATATATCTTAAATAGAGACTTCTCTATCACTTAATTTTTTAAACTCTTTATTTTTAATAGTTAAATGAGCTTGGGTTTGTTATTAATATGTTCCTCCTCTTAAGAAAAAAAACTTAAAGTTTTCAACACCCTATCTCTGAATCACATTTAATATAAGATAATTACCCCACGAAGATGGATATTGAGACAACGAGAGGAATCGCCCTTTCAAGGTGCTTAAATGGTCTCTCTCTTGCATCATAATTGCAACAATTTTTATCAGTTAAAAATACTAAACAATTACAACTAGATTGAAGGCTACATTATGTGAAGGAGATCAAGCTCTAAATGGTCTTGAGAGGTGAAGGCAATCATGCCATTATATTCATAAATTAATTCAAAAATATGAATTATTAAATCATGTTAGTTAGCTTTAATACATAACTTCGTGTACACACACAGATGCATATATGTACATATGTACATATACATGTGTTATTCATGTATATATATATATATAGACACACACACACATACACATGTACATACATGATGCTAGAAGCAACTCTAGCTCTTTTATCACTTCGCCTCTTCAGGAAAGGAAAAAATATTACATCAGTACTACGCACGTAGAGTAACATGCGTAGAGAAAAAAAACGGCACGATAGCACGGGGAATATTCACCACGTGTTATTCATATGTTATTGTGTCCTGAGAATATTCCTGGTATTAAAATAACATAATAACACATGAATAACATGAGGGGAATATTCCCCCATGTTACCGCTCCATTTTTTCTCTGTCGCGAATATTCTTCGTGTTATTCTGGTGTTATTGTGTGTTATTCATATGCTATTTTGTCATGAGAATATTTTTGATATTATAATAACACAATAATACATCAGTAACACATGAATAACATACAATAACACATAAATCATACAGGAGTCATTTTTTTTTCATATGAGAGTGGGGTGTCGTGATACGCAGTTACTCTAAGCGGCTTTTATTGGGTATGCCGGTTACACTAAGTGCCTAGATGTATTTTTTTCTCAGAAAAGAGACCTCTTTGGGAAAGAGAAAGAAGTCGATCAAAAATGCCACAAGGTGACTACATTGAGCTTCATCGGAAGCGCCATGGTTACCGCCTTGATCGTTTCAAGCGAAAGAGAAAGAGGGAGGCTAGGGAGGTCCATGAAAGAGCTGCTTATGCCCAAAAGGCTCTTGCTATCTAAGAGAAAATGTTCGCGAAGAAGCGTTATGCTGAGAAGGCGCCGATGAAGAAAACGCTTGCTATGCACGATAAGTCAACAACCAGCCGAAAGGTTGTTGATAACTTTCAAGATGGGGCCATTCCTACTTACCTTTTGGATCGTGATACCACTACTCGAGCCAAAGTTTTGAGCAATACAATTAAGCAAAAAAGGAAGGAGAAAGCTGGGAAATGGGAAGTCACATTACCACAAGTAAGGCCTATTGTTGAAGATGAAATGTTTAAAGTTCTACGATCCGACAAGCGTAAAACAAAGCAATGGAAGAGAATGGTCACGAAAGCCACATTTGTTGGTCCCGATTTCACGAGGAAGCAACCAAAATATGAGTGATTTATTTGTCCGAGCGGTTTGCGGTTCATGAAAGCTCATGTGACTCACCCTGAACTAAAATGCACTTTTAATCTCGAAATAATTGGAGTCAAGAAAATCCTAATGGTTTTATGTACACCTCATCGGGTGTCACAACCAAAGGAACTGTCATTGAGGTGAATGTGAGCGAGCTTGGACTGGTCACTCCTGCAGGAAAAGTTATGTGGGGTAAATATGCACGAGTGACTAATAATCCAGAGAATTATGGCTGCATCATTGCTGCTCTTCTTGTCTGAGGTATAGATAAGTTGGAGAAAGAAACAGTTCTGAAACTTATGCCTTTAACTTTTGCTTTATTTCAATTTTGTTCTCTTAGTCTGATTTAGTTCTGTTGGGTTTGTAATTCTCTCTTGTAGTGAAAATATTGACTCAGATTTAGTGGATATAGGTTGGAAAATGATTACTTTGATTAAGTTGCTTTTTTTGGGATAAATATATATATACATGATGTTGCAGCTAGTTTCCCTCTCTGGATAGGGTTTGATCTACGTTGATTTATTTTCAGTGATTTAGCTAGTTTTTGGTGTTTTGTTAGATAGTTTTGGTCCTTCAAGTTGTTTCCCTATAGTTTTGCTATTGACTCTGATTTAGCTAGATTCATTTCTTAATTCTTTCAATTCATTTAATTGTAACAATCTCTTCTTACCATCATCTTTCAAATTATAATTGAATTCTTTAATCGCCCAATATGCTTTATGCTCTAATTCTACTGGTAAGTGACAAGTCTTTCCAAAAATCAGTCCGTAAAGAGTCATTCCAATATGAGTTTTATAAGCAGTCATGTAAGCCCATAATGCGGTATCCAATCCAGTGGACCAATCTATTATACTAGGGTTTACAGTTTTTTCAAGTATTTGCTTAATCACTTTATTAGAAACTTCAGCTAATCCACTGGTTTGAGGGTGATAAGCAGTAGAGTATCTATGAATAATATTAAATTTTTTTGTCAATCTCTGAATATATTTATTCCTAAAATGGGATCCTCCGTCAGTAATAATCATCCTAGGCTTAAGAATCTCTGAATATATTTATTCCTAAAATGGGATCCTCCATCAGTAATAATCATCCTAGGCATTTGTATCTAGTGAAAATATTTTTCATTAAAAATATTGAAACACTTTTAGCGTCACAATGAGGTAAAGCTTGTGCTTCAATGTATCTAGTGAAAATATTTTTCATTAAAAATCTTAAAACAATTTTAGCGTTACAGCGAGGTAAAGCTTGCGCTTCAGTCCACTTAGAGACGTAGTCTACTACAATTAATATATATATAAGTTTCCAAATGAAGGAATAAATGGTCCCAGAAAATCTAATCCCCAAACATCAAAGATCTCAACTTCCAATATGAAATTTAGAGGCATTTCATTTCTTCTAGANTCATCATCATTACCTTTTGCTGGGTGCTTAATTGATTTTAAAATTTTAAATGTAACAGTTTGATCATTGATGTGCATAGTTGATTCTCCTTTCTACACATCTATCATTGCTCTTTCTATGGCTAGGAAAGGTCTCCCCAAATTGATAGATATCTCCTTATCTTCCTCTATTTCTAGGATAATAAAATCAACTGGAAAGATAAATTGATCTACTTTCACTATGACATCTTCTATAACTCCTTTAGTATATGTTATTGAACGATCTGCTAACTACAAAGTTACAGTAGTAGGGGATATTTCTCTTAATCCCAATCTTTTAAATATTGATAATGACATAAGATTGATTCTTACTCCTAAATCACATAAAACTTTCCCATAAAATATGTCTCCTATTCCACATAGAATATTAAGGCTACAAGGATCTTTAAGCTTTTCAAGAAGTTTTTTCTGAATTATAGCACTGCACTCTACACTAAGTGCAGCCGTCTTATTATCTTCAAACTTCCTTTTCTCTTAAGAATATCCTTTATAAACTTTACATAGCTTGGCATTTATTTTAAGGCTTCAGCAAATGGAATATTAATTATAAGTTTCTTAAATATTTCCATAAATTTTGAAAATTGCTTATCCAACCTTTGTTGTTGAAGTCTCTAAGGATATGGAGGTGGTGGTTTTCCCAAATAAACTTTAAGTGGAGAAATATGTCTCTCTAAACCTTTTGGTGAGTCTATTTCTGGTTCTTAAATCTCTTCTCACTCTATTTCGGTTTCTTTTTGAACTCTACCTTCCAATTCTCTTCCACTTCTAAGTTGAACAGCTTTTACTTACTCTTTATTATGGTTTTTTATATTTAGTTTTGTATTACTAGATAGTGTTCCTTGGGATCTATTACTTAATAAATTTGTTATTTGTCCAAGTTGATTCTCAATATTTCTAATTGTAGCTCCTTGACTCTGTAACTGATTTCCCATTTGTAACACCACTTCGTCTATAGATAACTTCTTCTCCTTAAAATGTGGATTACTATTAAAACATGGAGGATAAGTAAGTCTATAATTACTATTCCTTTGGTTGTTCCAATTTCCCAATCCCAATGAGTTTACTTGATTGGTCCCCCATTGCTGATTATTACCACCCGTATTATTATTCCAATTGAAGTTGGGATGGTTCTTCCAACCTGGGTTATAATAATTTAAATATGGGTTATTCTGCTTGTTATTTATGACATTCAAAATTTCTAATGATACTTGAGAATCTACCATTTAGCCTAATGAATTCTCTTCAATCATAGGAATTAGTTGAGAAAAGCTCATTCCAAATTGGTCTAACTTTCTTGAAATTATAACAACTTGATTTGCTAACCTGACAAAAGCATCAGTTTCATGAACATTGGCTAATTTCTTAAGATTTACCCTTTCAGACGGCCATCGAAACTTATTGCTAGCCATCTCTTCTATTAAAGCATAAGCATCATTAAATGGTTTTGACATCAATGAACTACCAGCAGCAACATCGATAATAGATCTAAGAGATCCAGCTAATCCACTATAAAATATTTGAATTATTAACAAAGCTGGTATAGCATAGTGTGGACAGTTTCTTAAGAGCTCTTTAAATCGCTCCTATGCTTCATAAATAGATTCCCCTTCAAATTGGCTAAAAGCTGTAATATCATTTCTAAGCTTTGCAGTCTTTGATGGTGAAAAATATTTAGCAAGGAATTTATGTGTTAAATCACTCCAAGTTCTGATAGATCCATGTGATAACGAATGTAACCATATCTCAGCCTTATCCTTTAGTGAGAAAGGAAATAATCTAAGTCCTATAACATCATCTGATACATCATCATATTTAAATGTAGCCCACAATTCTAAAAAATTGGCAAGATGTAAATTTGGATCTACAATTGGTGCTCCCCCAAACTAATTATTTGATATCAATTGGATAATAGTAGGTTTAGGCTTAAATGAATTAGCCACTACAGCGGGTTTTTGAATACTACAATGAAGTTCAACTACCATAGGGTTTGAATAATTTCTTAAAGGTCTAAAATTTTTGATATTTTGATTATTTTGATTTGTCATTTCTTGAAAATTTTCAATAATTTTTTATTTTTTTAATTTATTTAATAGTTCTCTCTAATTCAGAATTTTAAGGCACAAGTCCTGCGGAACCGGAACTATGCATACATTACTAAAATCACAATAAAATAAAATAAAAGGAAATAAAAAAGACACTAATAAAAACTTTATATAAAAACAACACTACAATATTCATAAAATAAATCTTAAAGTTTAAAAAAGCTTTACTAAAAATGTTTCTTTTCTTCTTTTGAAGATATTTTTGCAAATTACTATTATATTTTTCCTCCTTCCCCAACAATGGCGTCAAAAACTTGATACATACATTCTATATACATAGATGTAAAATGCGATGTATGCGATTATATGATTAATTTTCTTAATAGTTATTCTTAATTTGCAACATTGCCAAAAACTTGATCCAAAGAAAAGGCTAGGTAAATTTTTCACTATTAAGCAAATAAGAATACAATTTTAATATTTCAATATTGGATACTATGTAAGTATACGTATCGTTATCAAGTAATATAGAACTTTCTGATTAAGTCCCGAATATTGAACCCACAGAGAGGATTGGATTTAAATAACAAAATACTTAGCAATATATATTCTTACTCAAACTTATGATGTTATAATATAAATGAAAGTTTGATTTTTTTTGTGATTTTTTATAATTGAAAATAAAATGAGCAACTAATTAACTTAATTCAAATACTTGCAACATGAAGACAATATAGATAAAATATATTTTTCCTTATCATGAATCAATGATAAATATAGAAATTTAGTTGTGAAAGTATGCTAAATGTGTTGTGCCAAATAAGAGAAATAATATTATTTAGCCTTATTAGAGATTGTATAAAGAATATTAACTAATCTATAGTTTTAATAACCTTGAAGAGCGGCTAGGCAGGGAAGATACTAGCTCTTACTCTAGAGTTCCCTCTTCTCCTTCCACCTGGGGCTAAAATCCTGTATGAAAACTTAAAATTATAAATCAAATTAGGGGCTTTAACCTGTCACTCTAAAGTCCTCTAATTCTACACCTTTCAAAATACATTTCCCTATTTACTTACACTAGACCCCATGAACTACATTCTCATTCATGAAATCAATATGTGATTTCAACCATTTATTGACAGAGACAATAGCATCTCGGATCTTACATATTTTCACAACAGGTTTTAACATCTTAATTGGCCAAATCAAGAAGTAAATGAAGTGCAAGGTCTTGAATCATCACAACTTCTAACATTGAAGACTAATACTACACACAACTTCCTTTAAGCATCTAATCACTTATCATTTTAAGGAAAAAGATAAAGAAAACTACTCCAAATTCATGGAAAAACACAACCACACATGAATTTAAAAGTAGAAATCAAGCACAAAAATAAGAAATGCTACACTCTAAGTCTTTTCTTATAAAAATCCAAGGGGTGTCTTGGTGTCTCTTCAAAATGGTGTCTCCATTCAATGAATCTTCTAGAAGTTGCCTCCACATAAGCCAGTTGAATGAATTTTTGTGTCCATGGGCTATTTCCCACATTTTTATCAAGGGTTGATTCAAATATCTCTTCAAAATTCCGCTCCAATTAAATATTTCTTCCAGTAACTAACTTTGGCGTTTAAGCGCAAGATACTTGGTGCTTAGGCACGTATCATCTAGCGCTTCGACGTCAATCCTAAGCGCTTAGGTGCCCCAGTTCATTTTTGCACATTTTTTCATTTTTGCTCTAAATTTGACCCTTTTTCACTCTTTTTAGCGTTTTCATTCATTTGATTGTACCTACAAGAAAAATACACAAATACCTTTTATTAAAGCACAATATCTAAAAAAATAGGTATAAAATGTGTATAAAAATATTATATAATTTAGGTGTATCAATCTTCTACTATATTGTTAATCTTAGAATACCCATATTTTTGGTCCAATCGAAGATAAATTAAATCTCATGATTAGTTTTATGTAACAATATTTAGAAATTCTTAGGAGTACAACCACATTAGGTTGATTTGAACGAGTTATCAAGCGAAACACATACACAATTTAATTTTCAATGTTGTTAACCTAGCTAATTCATTATAGAATCAATATTGCAGTAAATTCAGACATTTGGTTTTGTCACTCTTAGATTAAAACTCTCATTATGCAAGTAAAAGACATGCAATAAGATTAATGAATTTAGCTGAGTTTTTGAAGCTTGGTCTAATACATGGCATGAGATATTCAATTCAGATAAAAAAATATATATTTTTTTACCTTTTAATAAAATACATGAATTGTTCAGTGGAGTCAAATCTTAACTTGGTGTGGTTATCTACTAAATGGAAGATATGAAAGTCAGAAAAAATTCAAATGGATAATTGATTCGGAGTGTCAAATTGAACGTTAGATTGTGTGAATATCTACCTTCCGGAAGATTGATCTTAATGGAATCCAAACTGATGAAGATGCATGAGGGGGTTATAACATGCTTAGTTTGCAAGTCATTGTAGTTGAGTTTTTCTATCCAAGTTAACATGATTTTGGTTCATGCGATTTAGATAATTGTGCTGAATAGCATATTAAGTCGCAAGATTTTAATTTGGTCGAATGTGTTCAAAATTTTATAATGTGAATTTGTTCTTTAAGCAAAATTTTAAGAGCTTTCTAGGGTGGAGATTAATGCATGTGTAACGTGGGCTAGTAGCTATTAAAGAGGTATGGTTCTAAGGAGTCTAGAAAGTAAGTGAATTTTGTAATATAGATTTATATGGCACTTAGTTGGACATCAAATGGGCACTTGGCTTCATAAAATTAGAAAACAATTGTTGTAGTTGGACACCAAATTGCCATTGCTGATTTTTTATTTAGGGAGAGTGAAGAAAAATTTATTTTATAAACAATGGCCTTAAAATCAGTTTGAGGTATTACATAACTAAATTCTTGAGAAAAACATAGGAAAAAAAATAATGAAATAAATAAAAAAACCTAAAACAAACAATGAGACAGATGCCCTAAGTGGGCTTGAATGATGTCCTGCTACTTTATTGTCTTTATGCTATAAGTTCTTAGAAGGTGTTGACACCGTGTTTAACGCACAACTTCCCCCTTTTTTATCTTTGTGTTTTACCTCTCTTTCATAGAACTTGCTCAAGGAAAATAGGGAATGAAATAAAACCATGACCTGCTATAGCAAATAATTTCATCATCTGCATTTTTTTAACCAATCTTACAAATATGTATACGTCCTTTTAGAGGCCACTACTAATAAAATGTGGGAATATCGTAGTATAAAGAGTATGCATAACAAAAATATAACAAACTGTAGCCATTGTGCTAAGATGGCAACATATGAAAATATATATACTTCCGTATACTAACCTTCATCAGGGTGCTCCCTGCCTCCATTGTCCCCAACTCGAGTGATTCAATTTGTGTAGTAGCATCATTAAGAGGATGATAAGAATACAAATCTTAAACTTTGAAGGTGGAATAAGCAAGTGGATCAGGTGGTAGCTTTATGATGTGTGTGTTGTCATTAAGGTGTTAAAATACAACATTATGTCCAAACTTTTGGAGGCTTAACTTAGAATATATGCCTTGTGCAAACTATTCCTTGTGAATTCTAATCATAATGAGATCACCCGAATAAAGAGCCTTGCGACATCATTGGTTTTCAGTCTTCTTTTTGTAGTTACAATTAGAAAAAATTAATTTGGATCGAACTTCTTGAAACAAACGGGTAGCATCTTCAACCATGGAAGTAGTTTAGCTCTTACGCATGGGTAACACAACAACATCTACAATATGATAGAGTACTTTTGTACGAATAGTATTAAAAGGACTCTTTCTCCTGGAACTATTTGTTAATGAATTATATGCAATATTTTCTTGTACAAAAATTCTATCTCATTATTTCAGAAGGTCTTTCACAAGGAAGCAAAGTGTATTGCCAAGTATACGATTAACAACCTCAGTTTGCCCATTTGTTTGTAAATGATAGGCGGAACTTAGCTGAGCGTGTTTTGTAATTATTTATAAAGCTCTCTCCAGAAATAGCTAATAAATTTCACATCATAGTAAGTGAGGCTTCAATGAACTCCATACAGGCGAGCAATATCATGAATGAAAAGATGAGTTGTATGGATAACATCTAAAGGTTTTTTAAAAGCCACAAAATGTGTCATTTTTAAAATCAGTCAAAAATGACAATGATTGAATCAACTCCCATTTTTTTGTAAGCCCGAGATAAAGTCCAAGATAAGGAATTCCCTAATTAAATACAGAACTAGAAGATGTATATAATCCAATATTTTGATTAATACATTTATAGCTTTGACGAATGAAACACTTCTGATCAGAGACATCTTTCCACAATCGAGGCCAGAAAAATTGTTCTTGTAGCCGAGTAAATGTCTTGTCATGCCCAACTTGAACTGCTAAGTCTCCGATGTGTAAGAGTTTTATAAGTTGTGCTCTTAAGAATGTGTTTGAAATACATAATTGGTTCCCTTTAAAGAAATAACTATGACGGAAAGTATTGCACTGGCCAAATGGAAGAGAAGTCTCAGTCTTCAACATACATCTCTTTAATGGAATCATGGCCCATAAATTTAGTTTCTAAAGTTTATTGGGCAGATCTCCTACTGAGAGCATTTTCCACTAGGTTTTGAGCTCCCAACTTGTGTTCCAACACAAAACTTAACTTATGGAGGAATAGAACCCACTATGCATGCATGCAATTGACAGTTTTTTGAGAAAACATAAACTACAGGGCTTGATGGTCACTACACAACACACAATTTTGGTGAAGTAGGTAGTATTCCCATTGTTTTAAGAGTCTGAACAATTGCATATAGTTTTTGCTGATAAAGAACCTATTTTTGTGCAGCGGAGGTGAGTTTTTTGCTGAAAGATGCAATAGAACATTGTTTCTCTTGGGTTAGGATAGCCCCTATTTTAATCTCTGAAGCATTGATATCAACTTGGAAAGGTTTATTGAATTCTGGAAAAGTCAAACTTAGAGCTATCGTAATGGCTTCTTTTATGATTTCAAAGCTACATGGTTGTTATGAGTGTCAATCCAGGTTAGTGTGTCAGGTTTGATTCTGACCTGAAAATGACCCAACTCGAATAGAGTCCACTTGAGCTCGATCGAATAATGAATTGGTCGAAAGCTAATACCAAACCCCAACCCAACCCGAACATTCATGCTTATTCAGGACATCTTTGCTTTTCAGGTTCAACCTGAACCCCACTCCAATAATAAATAGGTTGAATTCCTTGAACCAAACCTGACTTGAAAAATATACGGGTCAACCTAACTCGGATGTTTCGAGTGGAGTTTGTGTTGTGTTTGCATGGGAGTCAATTTTGTCACTCCTAGTTGTTGCTCGCAGCTTCAAACTAAAGTTTTGGATTTCAAATGGTTTTCCAAGGGGGGCATAATGTTGTTGAATCCACATATAATTTGACGATAAAAGTTAGCCAATCCATGGACACTACATACTTCAAACAGTGATGCATGCATCGACCATTCTTGAATGAACAAACTTTTGGTGGATCCATCTTAAGTCATGTTGGCATTATAATAAAGCCAAGGAAATGAATGTTTGAAAGAATGAACTCTCATTTCAAAATGTATAGAAAAACATTATGAGTTCTTTTAACTCTAAAGATTTGGGATAAACAATGTATGTGATTTTTGAACAAAGAGTTGTGTACAAGTATATCTTCGAAGTAAGAAACACAAAAAAACTCCTAGAAATATATTTTTTTTTCATCTTTCATGTGTCGTGTAAAGGTACTAGAGGTGTTAAATAAGCCAGAAAGCACAACCTTCCACCAATATGTCCATTCTTGTGTTTTGAACGTTGTTTTCCATTCATCTCTCAGACAAATCCGTATTTTATAATCTCCACTCTATAAGTCAAGTTTAGAAAAATACTTGGCCAAACGAGTTTATCTAGCATGTCTTCCAATCTCAGCATAAGAAATTGACACTTGGTAGTAATTTTATTAAAGGCTCAACTGTCAACGTGCATATACCAACTACACTATTTATTTGGAACTAAGAGCACAGAGACTGCACAAGAACTTAAGCTATGTTGAATTTACTATTTAACCAATAAGTCATCAATCATATCTTGCAAAATCTAATGCTCTTTTGGGCTCATCCTGTAGTGTGATAGGTTATGCAAGAAATCATTGTGTACAAAGTCAACTTAGGGTCGAATCATATGGAGAGGAGGTAGTCCCACAATTAATTCAGTTTTTCTATTATCATGAAATTATAGTAACAACTAATGGACTTCATCTAGGACTTTATTTGAAGCTGAGCCTTTATTGGTTTTTTCCATCACCATAGCCGCGAGAATAGAAGTCCCTCAGAAGTCCAGTAGGAGCACGAAACCTGAAACTATTGATATAGTTGTATTGCTATTGGTAGATTTTATAGAATTAGTAGGAGTTGGCAGTAGCTTTAAGTTCTTCCCTTCATGTCAAATAAATAAATATCTAGCCAACAATCATAAAACCCTCTCATATAAAATTGACAAGGTCTACCAATATAAGATGACAAATATCCATATCTAGGGCATCACAAAGAAAATATTTCTCAATAAAAAAATGGACACATCATACTTATGAGACAGGTATGTTGATTTCTTTCATTAATCAACTAATTTTAAATAGTTGTGCAAGTTTTAAAGTCTTAAGTTGTAATGCTTTTCCAATAGAATGAAAAGTTATGCTCTGAGCCAGCATCAATGAGCAAATCACAAATCTTACCATTAATGGTACATCTAGTTCGAAATATAACAGATTGTCACAAATTGTCGATGTGCTGGAAGCAACATTTTGATTATGCATATAACGGTCTCCCCTTCCACTCCAACTAACTCATCAATTTCTGCTTCACCCATATCCAAAGCATTGTCTTGTAGTTCATCATTAGCTTCGCCTTTCATGAACTGAACTTGTTGCCGCGTGGGACATTCATACGATTTATGACTTCGGTTGAAAACGTTGAAAAATTTTGAATTGGAAAACTTGGAGCTTGATATCTCTTTAACCAAAATTTTACCCTTAACATAAACCTTCTCACTTGTTGTTGGGATGGATTAAGTTGTTCATTGGGATTAAAGAGAGTTTCGCTTCAGTGTCATATTAACAATCCTATTGCAAAATCCGTAATGTTCAATTGTCGATCTTCATGACGAATTACCCTTTGTGTCCTCGATGAGCTGCAATTCTACTTCGTATGCCAACTTCACTACTTTGAGAAAAACAAAATATAATTAAATTCCAGTCTATCTTCAACAACGAGTATTTGGCGATTAATTAATTATTAGACACATTTATTTCTCCAACAACGAGTCGGTAGAATTCTTCAGCGTATGCATTGATAGATTTGGAGTCCTGGGAACAATATTTATATTGAGTGTGTAACATTTGTTCATAACCTGTAAGTAAGAAATGACCTCGCAGAAGTTGCTTGATTCTAAACCACTTGCGAACTGCTCCTCCGCCTTCTCGTTTGTGCATCTGATTAAGCTCTAGCCACCACGCTGCTGCCCTGCCTTTTAAACAACATGCTACAGGTTTCACTTACTTTTCTGGTAGAATCTCCATATATTCAAAAAAGGTTTTCCACTTATCGTTTCCAATCTAAATTAAAAGTGTGATTGACCATCAAAGAAGAGAATATCAAATTTCACACGATACTCACCATAATTTTTTTCACTCCAATTAAAATGATGAAGGAATGTTACTTGTGAAATTACTTGGTAAGAATTTTAATGAAGAAATTTGGTTGGAAATACAATATAAACAATATAATAAATTGTAGGGAAATTTACGTACATAAAACGGAATTCTTATGTAATTACAAAAGAATTACGTGTTATGTATGTATTATAAAAGAATTACGTGTTATGTATGTAAATGCAGCTATATTNATGAGTCAATTTGTGTAGTAGCATCATTAGGAGGACGATAAGAATACTTTGAAGGTGGAAGAAGTAAGTGGATCAAGTGGTAGCTTTATGATGTATGTGTTGTCATTANTAACTTTTATTAGCACATCTTCTATAACTCCCTTAGGATATGTAACTGATTGATCTGCTAATTGAAGAGTTACAAAAGTAGGTGAGCCTTCTCCTAATCCTAGTCTTTTGAAAATTGATAGAGGCATAAGGTTAATGCTGGCTCCCAAATAAAATAAAGCTATTCTATATAATTTTCAACGATAGCACATGATATAATGAAACTACCAGGATCTTTTAATTTTTTAGGAAGCTTTTTCTGAATAATTGCACTACACTCTGGGCTAAGTGCAACAGTTTCGTTATCCGTGAACTTTCTTTTTTTATTCAGAATATCTTTCATAAATTTCACATAATTGGGCATCTGCTCTAAAGCTCTACGAAGGGAATATTCACCGTTAACTTCTTAAGAATTTTTAAAAATTTTGAAAATTGTTTATTATGTTTATGTTGCTTCAATATTTGAGGAAACGGTGGTGGAGGTTTTTCCACAGTAATTTTCATTGGTGTGTTTATTCTCTTTATTTTACTTCAATCTTTGAGGAAACGGTGGTGGAGGTTTTTCCACAATAATTTTCATTGGTGTAAAAGGATGCTTCAGTCTTTGAGGAAATGGTGGTGGAGGTTTTTCCACGGTAACTTTCATTGGTGTAAATGGATACTCTAAATTGGGTATTCAGGTGGAGGTTTTTCCACAGTAATTTTCATTGGTGTAAATGGATACTCTAAATTTGGGTATTCATGATCCTTTTTTTTAAATCCACTTTCTCTTTTTCAGTTTCTGTTTCTTTTTGCACTCTTATCTCCAATTCTTTTCCACGACAATTTTTATTTCTTATTGCACTCTTGCCTCCAATTCTTTTCTACTTCGTAAATGAATCACCTTGATTTGTTCTTTTTCTTGATCTTTAGGATTTGGTTCCACAGTACTTGGAAAAGTTCCTAATGTCTGGTTACTAAGCGCAGTAGCGATATGCCCTAATTGGTTCTCAATATTCTTAATAACAGTTCCTTGATGTTGTAATTGATTTCATTGAATCTGTAATTGATTTCTTTGATTCTGTAATTGTTGACCCATGTTTAATATCAGCTATTCCAAAGATAACTTCTTCCCCTTAATTTGAGTATTATTGTTAAATCCTTGATGATAAGAAGATCTATAGTTAATATTTCCTTGGTTGGATGAATGTCCTAATGGGTTTACTGAGTTGTTTGCCTATTGTTGATTTGTAGAAGAATTGTTATTCCAATTAAAGTTTGGATGATTCTTCCAACCTGGGTTATAATAGTTCGAATATGGGTTGTTGGGTCTATTAATAGCATTTAAGGTTTCATATGAAGGTTGAACATCCACAAATTACCCAAATGAATTTTCTTCCATCATAGGAGGTGTTGAAGAATAATTATCCCATAATGATCTAATTTCTTTGATATTGCAGCAATCTGCAAAGCTAACATAGATATTGCATCTGAATCATAAATACTGGCTACTCTTTTAGGATTTACTCGCTCAGAGAGCCGTTGAAAATTGTTGGTAGTCATTTCTTCTATTAATGAATAAGCCTCATTAAAAGGTTTTGACATTAAAGAACCACCAACCGCAGCATCTATAATCTATCTAAGAGATCCCACTAATCCATTATAAAAGGTTTGAATTATTAACCAGTCTGATAACAAATGATGAGGGCATTTCCTAAGAAGATCTTTAAATCTCTCCTAAGCTTCGTATATTGACTCT
>JXCR01145885.1:0-84467 GCA_002079205.1 Phalaenopsis hybrid cultivar
AGGAGGCGGGACCAATATACTAGCTTTTCACCGACAACCTGCCACCCTATGTTCCACCATTCACATATCAATAATAACTCCATAAGAAAAAATTAATTAGCGAGTTCTCCAAATTTCTGGATGTCTTCAAAAGCGCCACATTAACATTGCCTTTCCTCTAAAGACAACTTAATAAACCTTAAAGTCTAACCTTTTCATTTGCTAAAAGAATTTTTACAGTAAGACGTTCTCATCTCATTCCAGTACAATAGAAGCTCTTATATTTACGGTTATAAATGCTACCCGTTCTGAAAGCCACAAGTACCCATGCAATCAATGGAGTACACTCATTAACAGTCCATAACAGGAGAAAAGTAAGGCAGATGTATGATCATTCTATTAAAAATTCAAACTTGTAGATCAATCATAATAACAGCGCAGCAGAATGAATTTCTTCATACATTTCCTTCTCAATAAAAAGCTAGTCAATTAAAATAAGAGATGCCGCCTAATATAGCAACACAGTTGATGGAATTCACAGAATCACAATAAAGAGCTAATTCAGGATAAAACAACGAAAAACCAGTGCTGATACATCAAACAGCTAATTTCGCAAACAACTGAGCAGGATAAAACTAACAGGTTTTGTTTGAAAATTAATCCAATTTAATACTTCAAGCAGCCATAAAGAAACATCCTGACCCTCAGTCAATCAGTCGAAACGTCTCTGATATCAACCAAACGATTATAACTAAGCCAGCAAACTCAAATCCCGTAATTGAAAATAATATGAATAACTTTTGAAGAAAATACGATAACATCGGTGCACTAAAATGAAAAACTAAGGCAAACCCTCATTTCTTTGTTGCCGAAGAAGGCATCAAAAAGCTTTCGGAAAGTTTGACCCATCACCAATCTCTCGCCGATCCGCTCTTCCTAGCTCCACAATCTACAGTTTAGAGGCTAGAGAAATCATGGCGGTTTTCGAAGAGCTAAACGAAAAATCAAAGAAGGGGAAGACGGATATCTCGATCCGCCTCTTCCTTCCTATGTTTTAAAGGTTTGTAAAACCAGCTATCTTCCACAATTTTACTGTTAATTGGNTCACAATCTACAGTTTAGGGGCTAGAGAAATCATGGCGGTTCTCGAAGAGCTAAACGATAAATCAAAGAAGAGGAAGACGGATATCTCAATCCGCCTCTTCCTTCCTATGTTTTAAAGGTTTGTAAAACCAGCTATCTTCCACAATTTTACTGTTAATTGGCGACTGAGTTGCTCGTGGCATGTATCTTTGTCTGGTCCGATTGTATAGAGACCGTTCGATTTTACTGGGAGGGAAAGGGTACATCAGATCGACGGCCATCAATAATCAAGCCATGTTTATAATTATGTATTGTGGTCAATAACATTGAACGTGCCGTCCTACAGGCTACAACAAATGAAAAACCACCAAAACTCTTTTCACTTAATGGTTTCACGATGCTTCTTATTTCTTAGTAAGGGCTTATTAACAAGCTTTTCGTGTGAGGCATGATTTGAACCATACCAAATGTCTGATCATTTTCAGAGAAGCAGGGCAACATAACCGAATATTGCGACGTCTTAATTCTTACTACTACATGCGAGTTGAGACTGTACATTTTCTTTCTTATAAAAAAAATTTTTGAAAATTTAGCAAGGGGATGTCATGTGCAGAAGAAATGTACATGTTTGTGTGTTTTATTCTATCTTAATTTTACACTTATCGGAATGTATTTGTGATATGTGTTTGCAGAGTTTGGGGAAAATGATTAATAGAGTTGAAGAACCCTTGGAATTTGACAAGTGTTATAGTAGCGCCTAAGCGTCGGACCTGGCCTCCCAAGCGCCTAGGAAGGGATTCATGTCAGTGTTCTCTTTCTCAAGACAAAGGAGGCGAAAAGTTGGCGTTGCAGAATTAGCGCTAAGAGCCACGCTCGTGCGTCTAAGAGCTGAAGGGGTTTCGTCTCAGTTGATTTGGTTCAAAAGTCAGAGAATGCAGAAAGTAGGTTTTGGCTACCTGAGCGCCTAGAGCCCTAGGTTTACAGTTTAAAGAGTGGGAAGGAGGTATCGCGACATCAGCCCCTAGGCGTCGCTAACTAGCTCTNATACATGCGAGCTGAGACTGTACATTTTCTTTCTTATAAAAAAAAAATTTGAAAATTTAGCAAGGGGATGTCATGTGCAGAAGAAATGTACCTGTTTGTGTGTTTTATTCTATCTAAATTTTAAGCTTATTGGAATGTATTTGTGATATGTGTTTGCAGAGTTTAGGGAAAATAAAGAGTTGATTTGATAAGTGTTATAGTAGTGCCTAAGTGTCGGACCTGGCCTCCCAAGCGCCTAGGAAGGGATTCATGTCAGTGTTCTTTTTCTCAAGACAAAGGAGGCGAGAAGTAGGCGTTGCAGAATTAGCGCTAAGAGCCACGCTCGTGCGTCTAAGAGCTGAAGGGGTTTCGTCTCAGTTGATTTGGTTCAAAAGTCAGAGAATGCAGAAAGTAGGTTTCGGCCACGTGAACGCCCAGAGTCCTAGGTTTACAGTTTAAAGAGTGGGAAGGAGGTATCGCGACATCAGCCCCTAGGCGTCGCTAACTAGCTCCTAGGCATCGTTGACCAGATCCTAGGCGCTAGTTCTTGTGTTTTGGCAATTTTGGTGGTTCATTGTTTACATTTCACGAATCGAAGGCTTATAGTCACTCGAAAGATCCACACATTTCAGAGAGGCAGACAAGCCTTGAAGAAGGATTTTAGTGGAGAAAACTTGAAGGAAGAAGGATCCAACACCATTTGAGTGAGGAAAGAGTGATTGTGGGTTTTTGGTGTCACTTGTATTTGTTCTTGTGAAATCCTTCTTTAATTGGAGAAAGAGAAAAATATTTTTTGAGGTTGTGTATTACTAGTTTGTTTAGTCTATTAAACTCTTGTAATTCAAATATTTTCTTTCAATAAAAATGTTGGAATTGTTGTGTCGACCGCTTTTGTCGTTGTGTGACGTCGGTCTTGCTTTTGCTATCGTCGTTGTTGCGGTGTTGAAGAGCCGCCAATTTGTTTATCATTATGCTACACATCTTCCTGAATTCTTGCAACTCATATTAAATTGATTGACATAAGAGAGGAGAAGTAAGGTAGATATCAACGAAAATAAATAAATGTATGGAAGCTTTCATAAAGAAATCATTTTTATCAAAGAATCCTTACTAAAGAAAATTACCAGAGATTTCAGGCTAATATACCTGTTCCAAGATTCACATATTCCTATAGGGACAAGTCCCTATGATTAATTACATCTTAAATAATACATGATTACTTAAGAAAACTTTTGATTAAGGTTTAAATTTGTTCTCAGAAAGTTCAAAGAAGATGTCAAGGAAAGAAATTTCATAGTCTTATCCAAAGGGTAGTGGATACAAAGCTATCATAGGGTTTTGTTTAGTTGAGGTCCATCATTTTAATCCATGTTTTGAGCGGCTAGAAAGATCGTCCTGTAAAACAGAGTTGGTACATTCTATAACATGTTAGGAAAATCTCAGATGACGTTTGTGATGTTGTTCATATTTTCTTCAGTAGCCCTTCAAAACAAAGTTAGCAGAACAAGTATTTTTTATTTTATTTATTGTATTTGTTGATTTTTAAAATTTTATACAACTTGGTCATGATGTTTATGGCTTTGTCGTCCTGGGGTCATCTGAGTACTCTAGTCTACTTAACCTAAAAGGTGATCAACCTACTCTAACTAGAAGATTCTTGCTAGCAAACACAAATTGCATCGTTCAAGAGATCTTCGTAAACCAGGATAGGATGGGCTAAAGTTGCGACGGTAATCTATATCCATTAAGGTTTCATTTAAGTTTTAATGTCATTTCGGATTTTAGGGGTTGAAAATTTTAGTTTACCTAAGACGTCTTAGTGGATTAGATTTTTTTATTATTTTTGTCATTTATTTTGTTTGGGATGACCCGGTCAAGATCCCATGGTTCCATCATCTTAGGGTTATTGGGGTTTGCAGTTTGATTAGTCACGAATGACTGGAATGTATTTTGTTAGCAGTCATGGATTGCTTCCTCCAAAA
The DNA here is from genome assembly GCA_002079205.1 of Phalaenopsis hybrid cultivar. Classification (NCBI taxonomy): domain Eukaryota; kingdom Viridiplantae; phylum Streptophyta; class Magnoliopsida; order Asparagales; family Orchidaceae; genus Phalaenopsis; species Phalaenopsis hybrid cultivar. The sequence continues at coordinate 4,068 of JXCR01145885.1, forward strand.
TATATTTTCAAACCTAGTTTTATTTTTGGGCTCAAGTTCAAATTTTAATATCTTTTAAGGTGAATTGTATGTCGCTTCATTTAGGTTGATTTGGTATTTTCGCCCAAATTATTTCCAACAAAGGTTGAGTGTTCTTTTGCTTTCGAACAAAAGCCCTCCATGACATTTAGTCGTTTATGTTTAGAAGATGAAACTCTGAATAATCTGAGTTAACCTGAATGAGGTCATTTTTCCCTTAGATTTTCTTCAAACCTGTTTAAGTTGACTCATGTTTGGGATTGACCCAGGTTAACCTAGTTTAATCAGAATTAAACTAGTTCTACTTAGCTTAAATTGACTTATACTAAATCAAGTTTAAACCAAGTAAGCTTAACTTAGAAGTAAACAGGGTTAAATTGGACTGATCCAAATTAAATATCCTAGGTTAAATCAAGTTAAATTAAACTTAGACGTGGTCCAAGTTAATTTAATCATAACTTATTAAGTTTAATTTAGGTTAGACTTAAATCAATCCTTAGTTAGACTAGGTCTAAAATCAAGTTTCAAATTGAGTTTCAAGTTGGGTTTAGAGATTGAATTAATTTGAGTTATGTCGGGCTAATATGATGATTTATTTGGATTGGATAAGCTCGAGTTGAGTTGGGTTTATCCAGTGGTGCAGTTGAATTAGGTTAACTTGAGTTAGGTCAAGTTGACTTGGTAGTTCTGTTGAATTGGGTTAACCTGAGTTATGTCGGGTTAACCTAAGGATTCAGTTGAGTTGGGTGAACCCGAGTTAGGCATGGTTGGCCCCATGATTTAGTTGAATTGGGTTAACCCTAGTTAGGTTGGGTTGATCCAGTTTCAGCTAAGTTTAAACTAAGTTTTACTCGAGTTAAACACAAAACTCAAAGTTAGGTTCAATTTGGGATGAACCAATGGTTAAGGTTGGATCTAGCCTGAGTTAGACCGAGAGTTTGGGATTTGGTTCAATTTGGATTGAACCTATGATTTAGGTTAACTTAAGGTCAATTTGAGTTGAATATAAAGTTTAAGGTTATCTTAGGTTCAATTTAGGTTGAACCTAAGATTTAGGTTGACTAAACGGAGGTTCAGGTTGACTTAGGTTCAATTTAGTTTGAACCTAAGGTTTAGGTTGACTTAGGTTCAATTTGGGTTGAGACTAAGGTTTAGGTTGACTTAGATTCAATTTGGTTTGAGCCTACGGTTTAGGTTGACTTAGATTTAATATGGTTTGAACCTAAGGTTTAGGTTGAATTACTCTCAATTTGGGTTGAATCATCAATTTTTGGTTGACTTAGGTTCAATTTGGGTTAAATATACGATTTAGGTTGATTAAGTATAATATATGTTAGACTTAAAGATTTAGGTTCAATGCGGGTTGAACCTGAAGATGTTTGGCTAAGTCTAATGAATGTTAGACTTAAAGACTTAAGTTTAACTAAGAATGTGATTAAGATTTAATTAAATGAATTAGTTTTAATTTAGATTAAACATAATTAGTGTTAATGTTTGATTAAGTTTATTGTGATTGAGACTTAGAAAATTAATTAGGTTTAATTTGAGTTGAACATAACTGAGATTAAGATTTAACTAAGTCTGGCGTGATTAAGACGTAATAAATTAATTAGGTTTAATTTGAATTAAACATAATTAGGATTAAGGTTTAACTAATTCTAATGTGATCAAGACTTGGTAAATTAATTAAGTTTAATCTGAAATAAACCTAATTAGGATTCAGGTTTAAGTAAGTTTAATGTGATTAAGACTTAGTAAATTTAAGTCTTTAAGTCTAACATTCATTAGACTTAAGCAAACATCTTCAGGTTCAACCCGCATTGAACCTAAATCTTTAAGTCTAACATATATTAGACTTAATCAATCTAAATCAATTATTTAACCCAAATTGAACCTAAGTCAACTTAAACCTTAGGTTCAACCCAAATTCAACGTAAGTCAACCTAAACCTTATGTTCTACCCAAATTGAACCTAAATCAACATAGAACTTAGATTTAACCCAAATTGAACCTAAGTCAACCAAAAACTTAAGATTCAACCCAAATTGAGCCTAAGTCAACCTAAACCTTAGGTTCAAGCCAAATTAAACTTCAGTCAATCTAAACCTTAGGTTCAAACCATATTAAATCTAAGCCAACCTAAACCGTAGTCTCAACCCAATTTGAATCTAAGTTAACATAAACCTTAGGTTTAATTTAGGTTAAGACTAATTAGGATAAGGGTTAACTAAATCTGATCTGATTAGGACTTAGTAAATTAATTAGGTTTAATTTATGTTTAACCAAGTTTAATATGATTTAGGACTTAGTAAATTAATCGGGNAAGGTTTAAGTAAGTTTAATGTGATTAAGACTTAGTAAACTTAAGTCTTTAAGTCTAACATTCATTAGACTTAACCAAACATCTTCAGGTTCAACCCGCATTGAACCTGAATCCTTAAGTCTAACATATATTAGACATAATCAACCTAAATCGTATATTTAACCCAAATTGAACCGAAGTCAACTTAAACCTTAGGTTCAACCCAAATTCAACGTAAGTCAACCTAAACCTTATGTTCTACCCAAATTGAACCTAAGTCAACATAGAACTTAGATTCAACCCAAATTGAACCTAAGTCAACCAAAAACTTAAGATTCAACCCAAATTGAGCCTAAGTCAACCTAAACCTTAGGTTCAAGCCAAATTAAACTTCAGTCAATCTAAACCTTAGGTTCAAACCATATTAAATCTAAGCCAACCTAAACCGTAGTCTCAACCCAATTTGAATCTAAGTTAACATAAACCTTAGGTTTAATTTAGGTTAAGACTAATTAGGATAAGGGTTAACTAAATCTGATCTGATTAGGACTTAGTAAATTAATTAGGTTTAATTTATGTTTAACCAAGTTTAATATGATTTAGGACTTAGTAAATTAATCGGGTTTAATTTGAATTAAACCTAATTAGGATTAAGGTATAACTAAGCCTGATGTGAATAAGACTTAGTAAATTAATTAGGTTTAATTTAGCTTAAACCTAATTAGGATAAAGTTTAACTAAGTATAATGTAATTTAAGTCTTAGTAAATTAATTAGGTTTAATTTAGATTAAACCTAATTAGGAGAAGGTTTAACTAAGTTTAATGTAATTGAGACTTAATAAATTAATTATGTTTAATTTATGTTAAACCTAATTAGGATAAGGTTTTACTATGTCTAATGTGATTAAGACTTAGTAAATTAATCACATTTAATTTAGGTTGAACCTAGTAGGATAAGTTTTTTAGGTTGAACCTAGGATTATGCTCGGTTTGGGTAAAACCTGATTGTTTTGGAGTTAGACTTACGTTCAATTTGGTTTGAACCTAAGAATTAAAGTTAAGTCCAAGTTGGTATGGACTTAGACTTAGGTTCAGTTTAGGTTGAACCTATGGTTTAAGGTTAAATCTAAGTTGATTTGGACTTAGACTTAGATTTAATTTGAATTGAACCTAAGGGATAAGGTTAGGTCTAAGTTGGTTTAGACTTAGACTTAGGTTCAATTTGGTTTTAACGTAAGGGGTAAGGTTAAGTCCAAGTTGATTTGGACTTACATATAGGTTCAGTTTGGATTGAACCAAAGGGTTAAGATACAGTCCAAGTTAGTTTAGACTTAGACTTAGGTTCAGTTTGGATTGAACCTTGGTTTGAACTTAGACTTAGGTTCAGTTTACGTTGAGCCTAAGGGTTAAGGTTAAGTCCAAGTTAGTTTGGACTTAGACTTAGGTTCACTTTAGGTTGGACCTAAGGGTTAAGATTAAGTCTAATATGGGTTAGACCCAATATTTAGGATTAGGTTCAAGCTAGATTGAATCTAAATTTTAGGTTTTAGATTGGGTCTAATGTTGGCTAGACCCAAAATTTAGGGTTTATTAAGGTGGTGGTTCAATTAGGTTCAAGTTGATTATACCTAATTCTTAAAATTTAGGCTAGGTTTAAGGTGGTTAGACCCAACATGTAGGGTTAATTCTTAGTTAAGTTACACGTAAGAATTAAGGATTAGGTCTAATATGGTGTAGACCTAATGTTTTGTGTTAAGTCTTAGTTAAGTTAGACTTAAAGGTCTAATGTGGTTTAAACCTAAAGTTTAGGATTAATTCTATGTTAGATTAAACTTAAAGGTTATGATTAAGTCCAATGTGGTTTAGACCTTACCAAATTAGGTTAAAAAAGGTGAATCTTAGGCCATTAGGATTAACCCATGGTCAAGAGAGATGAACCCTCATAATCCCTTAGCCTTAATGTATTAAAAGAAAAAAACCATTTGTGGGAATAGATTTTGTGCTAAGGTGCAAATTTTAAATTTACATATTCTTCTCTAAATGTCTAAATTGTCATTTTAGACTTTTAAAGATTGGAAAATTTATTTTTAGGTATTAAATTAATTACCTTAAATTTCTTAGCCAATTTCCATTTTTAATTTTAGTTTTCTGAATTTTTATAAATATTTTCCAAAATAATTATAAAATTAATAGAAAATTGTTCATTTTTTATTTTTGTGATATTCCATAACCTTGAAAAATTCAGAGAATATTCCCAAGAGTGAAGGGAAAAAACCCCGTAATTTCATAATTTTTGGTTTTATATTTAATTTAAAAAAATCAAAATACTATCTTAAGTATTTAATTAATTAAAAATAAAATATAAGTTAATTATTATTGATTTTATTTTTCTTAATTTCTCCTCTGTCCCCTAACTTCAAAGGTATTTTTTGTTTATTTTTTTAATTTTCTAGATAGAAATATGATTTTTTGAAGTTTATTAGAGTTTTCTGGATTTAATTACAGATCCCCAAATGATATTAAATCCAATTATGAAAGAAATAGTTTAAAAAAGAAATATTGAAATGGTTAGATGCATGTATTATTTATTCTATATCAGATAGTGTCTCGGTTAGCCCTATTCACTGTGTTCCTAAGAAAGGGGGATTTACGATGACTATTAATGAACATAATGAATTAATTCCAACTAGACTTGTCATTGGGTCATGTATATAGATTATAAAAAATTAAATTCTGCCATGAGAAAAGACCATTTCCCTTTACTCTTTCTGGATTAGGTGTTGGATATGCTAGCTGGTCATCCATATTTTTGCTTCTCATATGGATATTCAAGGTATCATTAGATATTTATAGCTCCTAAGGATCAATATAAGACAAGAATCACAAGTCCTTATGAGATTGTTGCTTTTTCAAAGAATGTCTTTTGGCTTATGTACCACACTCGCTACATTTCAGCGATGTATGATGTCTATTTTCTATGACATGATTGAGAAAGGAAATGAAGTGTTTATGGATGACTTTTCAGTGTTTGACATTTCATTTGATTCTTGTTTAGATCATTTAATAAATGTATTGAAACAATATGAATGAAACCAATTTTGTTCTCAATTATGAGAAGTGTCAATTTATGATTTCGGGAGGTATTGTGTTAGTACAAAAATATTTGAAAAAGTCATGGAAGTAGGCACAACAAAAGTGCAAGTTATTGAAAAATAGTCTCCACCTACTACTATGAGGGGAGTTAGAAGTTTTTTAGGGCATGCTGGATTTTGTAAGTGATATATAAAATATTTTTCTAAATTTACCAAACCTCAATAAAAGAATGTCCTATTTAATTTTAACCATGAATGCCTAAATGCCTTCAATATTCTGAAAGAATAATTATGCAATGTTTTTATTATTGTTTCACCTGATTGGAATAAACCATTTGATGTGTGAAGCGAGTGACTATGCTATTGAGGCAATTTTAGGACAAATGCATGATAAAATATTTTGTGTTATATATTATACCAGTAAAACCCTTAATGAATCTCAAATAAATTACACAACAACTAAGAATGAGTTATTGACTATAGTATATGGTATTAAAAATTTTAGATCTTATTTGATTGAAACAAAATGTATGTTCACACTGACCATTATGTTATTAGACATTTGATGTTAAAAAAGAATGTTAAAATGAGATTGATTAGATGAGTCCTTTTGATGAAATAATTTAATATCGAAGTAGTGAATATGAAGGGTTTTGATAATCAAATAACTATCCATTTGTCACTAGATCAGGGAGATTCATATATTTATGAAGATGAAATTAATAAAAAATTTTCTAGAGGAGCAACTATTTGTTATTACTAAGTGACAAATTCCATGGTATGATAAATTTTATAGTTAATGTTATTATGCCCCATGACATGACATACCATCAATGGAATAAATTTATCTATGACGTCATATATTACAAATAGGATGACCCATATCATTATAGAAAATATAAGGATCAAGTGATAAGAAGATGTGTACCTATATAAGAAACCCTAGAATTATTAAGTAATGTCATGATTCTGAATTTAAGGGACATTTTGGAGTTGATAAAATTACTTTTAAGATTTTTCAATCTGAATTTTATCGGTCAACTCTATTTAGATAAGTAAATTTATCTATAAAAACTTGTGATAGATGTCAGAGAGTAGACAACATTTCTAAGCATAATGAAATGCCCATAAATTTTACTTTAGGTATTGAGATTTTTGATGTTTGGGGTTTAGACCTTATGGGTCTCTTTGAACCATCGTTAGGAAATTTATATATTTGATAGCTGTGGATTATGTTTTAAAAAGGATTGAGGCAGCTGATCTTGCAAATTGTAATGCTAAAAGTTTAACTAAATTCTTAAAGAATAATATCTTTAGTAGATTTAGTATGTCTAGAGTGAACATTAGTGATTAGAGAAGTCACTTTAGGAATTGAGACATTAGTTACTAAGTATGAAATTAAACATAAGATTGACACATCATATCTACAGCAAACGAGTTGTTTATCAGAAGTATCTAATAGAAAAATCAAAAGGATTTTAGGAAAAAAAACTATCAATCATTTTAAGAAAGATTGGTCTTTGAGAGTAGATAATGCATTATGGGCTCATAAGACTGCTTGTAAAGCACATATAGAAATGTCTCCATATAAACTCATATTTGACAAAACTTGTTATTTATTAATGGAGTTAGGATATAAAGCTTATAGTGTTGTTAAGAAATTTGATTATAATATGAAAAAAGTTGGTGAGAAAAGATTATGAGAGTTAAATGAACTCAAGGAAAATAGACAAGAATCTTATGAAAATGCTAAGATTTATAAATAGAAAATAAAAAAGTTGCATGATCTAAAAATTCTTAGGAAAGATTTTTAGTATGAACAAGAGGTTTTACTATATAATACATGTTTGAAATTATTTTCTAAAAAAGTTAAGTCTAGGTGAAAAGTGGCAGGATTGAAAATTTCTTAGGAAAATTTTTTGAGTATGAATAGGTTTTACTATATAATACACGATTGAAATTATTTTCTAAAAAAGTTAAGTCTAGGTGGTCGGGGCCATTTACTGTAGTTAAAGTTTATCCATTTAGTGCAATTGATATTAAAGATCCAATGAATGGGAGGGTATTTAATGTGAATGGATAGAGACTTAAATCATACGTGGGAGGAGAGAGATCATTGATAATTGAGGCCTTAACGTTGGGACAACTTGAGTAGATATCTGGTGACGTTAAATCAAATGCTTATTGGGAGGCAACCCAAGTCTGTATTTGTTTTTATTATGTTATGTTTGTTGTTTATTGTGGTGTGGATTGTTGGTATTTGTGTGTTGATATTTAGGTTTGTGAGTGTTTTGATTTGATTAGGATTGTGTGGAGAGAGGGAGGTGAATACTTAGTCTATGGATGTAAAAGGATCAACCATGTCCTCTACCTCTTAGTTCTCAATTGTACTTAAGGATTTACTAGAGACATGTTGAGTTTGAACATAGGACTGGTCTATCTCAGCTCTTTAATACCTATTTCTGACCCTGTTCCTCTATCATGTTGGTTCAATAGATCAGTCATCTGAGGAGCTTGTGAATGATCTTTTCATTGAACTGCCAGTAGTGTATACTTTATTGAACATTGATACTTAGAGTTGACAATACAAAAGCCAATAGTAAATGTATTATCTGGACCTAACTATATTTATAAAATTATCTATAAAGATCCGACAGTTACATGAAAAGAGATTCTGTTGGAGATGAGGAAGTGGAGAAGACAGATGTGATGATAAGGAGGATGAGTGAAACTCATTTTCAACAAGTAAGAGAAAGGTCTGGACTTCGCATGTCACTCTAAACTTTGTTTAAAAAACTATGCGATACTATAGCTAGATATGCATAGAGCATTTAAGGGGAAAGCAATCCACCAACACAATACATTATTTTAGTTCTTTTTAGAGAATAAAATGAAATAAACCAAGGCATAATTAAGATAAGTGAGATTTTAGCTAAACCATAAAAATATATTTATATTTGAATGAATGTTGATGAGCCATAAATATTGGAGAGTGGGAGTTACAAAATTTAATGTTGTGGTTACATTCAATCTTTATTACAATTACTAATAAAAAATACCAAAATAGATTTTTAAATTTTAAAGTGGTAATCAATTTATAACATAAAGATTAATAATGATATGAACGGATGCATTAATAAAAATAATTAAAATACGAGGTATAATGGCGAGACATGCAATGCAATTAGTATAGTTCATTCTTTTTTTAAATGATAAATTGTACACTAATTAATCATCAATATTGATATAGTTTTTAGAATGGGAACTTTAGAATTGAATGTAATCGATCTTAATTAGTAGAATTCATATTTATTTGACTTCTTTTTACACTAATTAATCATCAATCACCGATAGAGCTAAATAAAATAAAATCATTCAACTTTTAAGATTTTTAATGCATTTAAAGGTTATAAAATTTTTGTTTTCAAAATAATCAATTGAGCTATCAAATGAAGTGTTTTGAGATCTCCGTTTGAATTATTAAAATGCATCACTTCAATATTTAAAAAAGAAATGCTCATTCTATAGATGGAGGGAACCAAGAGTTGAGTTTAAAAAGAGTTTGAAGATTTTTAAAAAATTAATTATCTACTTGATATTTGATATCAATGATCATCGTAAGTTAAGACATTTGCTCCATCGTTGTCAACTAGTCATCATCTAATTAGTATTATTCAGTCATTATAGTCTATTCATTATCATCCAATATTAATCATTTGATTATCATTTATCAACTATCATTATCAAATCATTATCTCATAAATAATATTTATTGACCACCACATTATTCATAAATAACAATTATTAGCATTATTTAGTGGAATTTCATTGTGACTCTTTTTTCTGAATTCTAAATTAAATTTAAAAAAATTAAAATGAAAATATTTTTCTGTAATATGAAAATCTTGGGGATACACATCCGCGCAGAGAGAGAGGAGAGAGAGAGAGAGGGGAGCTGAGAGCGAGTGAGGGATGAATGTCTTCAGGTTAGCAGGTGATATGACCCATCTACTAAGCATCCTACTTCTGTTGCACAAGATCCGCACCACGAAATCATGCGCAGGTTCATCGATCCTTCACATTCTAGGGTTTCAACTTGTCTATGTTTTTTTTTTTTTTAGTTTTAGTTCACGAAAAATTGGTTTGCTACCGTATTGTTGATTGATGCTTGAGACACTTGTTTTTTCTTTCTTAATGATGGCATTTTTTATGTTTAATTTTAATAAAACNGGGGAGACGCATCCGCGCAGAGAGAGAGAGAGAGAGAGAGAGGAGCTGAGAGCGAGTGAGGTATGAATGTCTTCAGGTTAGCAGGCGATATGACCCATCTACTAAGCATCCTACTTCTGTTGCACAAGATCCGCACCACGAAATCATGCGCAGGTTCATCGATCCTTCACATTCTAGGGTTTCAACTTTTCTATGATTTTTTTTTCAGTTTTAGTTCACGAAAAATTGGTTTGCTACCGTATTATTGATTGATGCTTGAGACACTTGTTTTTTCTTTCTTAATGATGGCATTTTTTATGTTTAATTTTAATAAAACATATTTAGAATCTTACTATTGCATCATCTTTGGACTCTTAGGGTTTTGTAGTTCACGTCTGATGCCAATTTTAATGCTTAAGCCTTTATTAATAGTAAAATTGCTCCTTTGAAAAAGTCATTTTTGTCTGTCTTTATTCTGTTTTGATTATTCATGTTATGTAATTGTTTCAATTTTGGTGAGCAGGAATATCACTGAAGACGCAGGAGCTCTATGTTATCGTGTTCGTGAGCCGTTATATTGATCTATTTAGGACTTACTATTCTATGTACAACTCGTTGATGAAGATAGTTTTTCTTGGAACTTCGATGTGCATTGTTTGGTATATGAGATTGCACAAGGTGGTCAGGCAGACCTATAATAAGGATGAGGACAGCTTCCGGCATTATTTTCTTGTTCTGCCATGTTTAGCTTTGGCCCTTTTGGTGCATCACAATTTCACTTTTATTGAGGTAATTTGTTCTGATTTTCAACTAATTGGCTCTCGATGTACTGCATTTTGATCTTTTATCCGAAATAATGCCTATTGTTTTAGTTTCTCCTTAGGATTGCAAATCATGAATATTTCATTCCCTTTTGCTAATAGTCCAAATGGTATGATTGTTTTCTCTTCAAATAGTAGTTTTTATATTTATAGACTTAGCTTTTCTAATGAAAATTAAAATTATATACAAGGCGACAATCAATATGGAGACATGAAATTTGTAATGGTCAAAACACTTGAAAGGTTTAGCAGCACCTCTACAATTACTATAGTCTGTAAAAGAATTGCTATTTTCTGCGGTGCAAATATGCTCCAAATTATAAAGACGAGTAGGGCTGAGATTTTTGCTGGAAACTTGAATAAATTTTTGGCTTTAAACAACCGTGAATCGAGCCAAACAAACAAGCAACAAGCCAAAATATTTGCTTAGTTTGATATTCAGGTCAATTTTGAGCTGCGTTTGGATTGGATTGAGCCAGCTTGAGATAAACTTAATATAAATAATTACATATTTTAATTTAATTTATACATACGAGCATATATAAGTCTTTTTTTTTGAAAAAAATTAATATGGAAAAATAAATGATTTCAATTCGAGTTAAAATCAGGCTAATTTGAGTTGATCTAGCTCAAAATTGAACCAATTTAATCTATTACCTGATTTTGAACTAGCTTATACTGTTTTGAGCTGCTTTTGAGCTGGGACTAAGCTAGCTTGAAGTTGGAGTGTGCTTGTGTTGGGTGAGAGGCCGACATTACCATGGTTCACTTTTATGAATGAGAGCCCTATCCATGATGATATGATGATGATGGTTCACATAATAATGAAAACAAAAGTACATGCGTGATAATGAAATAAACCTCGAGAGAAATATTACTTTATGGTTAGAACATGTTGAAGCTTATACGCAATAGAGAAGCGCTAAGAAGCTATTAGGAACTTTCCTCACACATGCTAGTTAGACTATATTGAAGGTAAACTAAAGCATTTTTCTTACATTTCATATCATCTTGCTTGATATGTTTTGAAGTAAGGATTGAATGAAGGAAAACTATTATAGAATCAATTTCTTGTTGTCTATGGATCCCAATGTTACTTCTTTCAAGCCTTACACTTCCATATTCTGTTTGATGGCGCGTTTTCCTTAGCTACTCTCCAATCTAATGGCTTAGCTACCTTGTAGTACTTTTCTTTCATCATTAATTTGCTCTTGAATTGATTCTAAATATTGGTTCCTTTTTCCAGAGAAATGTTTGAATGATTTTATGGATAAAGCACATGGGTCTGGGAAAATCTCTTTGAGAACATACCACTTATCTTAATACTGGCCTATATTCCTATCTCTCATCATGCGTTGGTATCTTTATATACAAATCCTATATTAATAACCATATTTTATATAATAGACATATATATAATCCCAATAATTATTAGTATTAGCACATTTTTGGTTCTAAAATGTGCTAAAAGAGCATACTTAATGCTCCACTTGTTAATGAAGTTTTTGAGGAGATTTGTTATTCATAAATTCATTTTACATTTACAGTGAGATTATTCAAACCTAAGGGGGTGTTTAGCTGCAAGTAGGATTTAAGTTAAATAAGATTTACAAAATTCAGGAAATTTGGATTTATTAAATCTAAATATTATTAAATCCGAAATGTTGTTTGGTTCAATTAATGTTAAATTCAGTTAAATCCATTTGATGTGTTTGACATAAATCTATTTGAAATATATTTTTCCTGCGCTAAATTCATTAAATTCAACTAATAAGCGGATGTAGTAAATCCAAATTCAATAAACAAAACAAACAAAAATCAGATTTAACTTTAAGGGTGGATTTATCTAACCTATTTATTGTATTTGGCTGGATTTACGTTAAAGCTATCTTAAATCCTTTTAAAATTTGTCGTACCAAACACCCCCTAAAAATTTTAGAATGTACCAGAGGCAATCCAATCTCTTATCTTGGTTCGCTCTTTAGAAGATGCTACCTAAAAGTATAACCATATCTTAATCATCCAACACAAGGTCAAGTCAAGAAGCACATTTGACTTCCATGGTTATACTTGAGTTGTAATAATTATTTGCAATGGTGGATGAGTGATCTTTAAAGAGAAGAATTCAAATGCAAGTTGTTTATTACGAAACATCATCATTATTAGTTGTCTCCAAACTTATGGGTCAAGTTTACCTTTTTTATCGATTCATGTTGAAAGTCACATGTATGATAATTTTTTAGTTTATAAACATTTTTGCACAAATTCTAGTTATTTGATCTTTGTCCTACCTTTTTATTTTATCCCTATTTCGGCTACCTTTTTGTTTTCTTTGCTAAACGTGCAACTTATTCAATTTTGTTTGATTGAATTTACAGTAGGTGTGACTTCATAAGCATGGAAATTATTATGGTTTGAAAGTTGCAATATCGGGGGGTTTGTTTATTGCTATAATTTATCCTCATAATTAATGATATTTTCCCTCCCTTTTATTATCTTTTTTTTCTTATTTAGCTATATATAGTCAAGGCTATTCAATATGTTAGATTTTACAAAGGGCTTTTCTCTCTAACATGGTGAAGCTGCTTCAGCTCTTTCCTTATCTACCTCTTCACCCCTCTTATTTCTTCATGCATTATTGATCTTACAACCCGCAATTTTAGCATTCACTTACAGTTTTTCTTGTAGCTGCTATAAAGGTTGCTTCTGATTGCTTGCTCGCTCACTCTTACTTGCATGCTTGTTTGCATGCTCATGCACCAGCCCATTGGCTTCCGCTTTTGTTTGCATTGTCCGTCCACATGCTTGTTGCTCTCAGTTGTGCATTTATTGTGCTTACTCTCGCACTTGTTCATATAGCCATGCTCCTGTGCTCGCGAGTTGACTCGCCAATCTCATCTATGCACTTACATCTTCTTTTTGTAGCCCATCTTTGCTCACCCATTACATTGTCTTGATCTATCTTTAATTTGATACTTCTTGCACTATTCTTTTCCTTTTTCTTTAACAACTTTCTATATTATTCTTTTGGAGACAAAACTTCATACATTTTTGACATAACTATCAAACTTAAAGTACCGACTATTTCTTGTGGTCGCGAACCATTCATTTTTGTGTTGGATCTCACTAGAAACTTGATTATATAAAATTTCAACCTCTTAAACAAACAAACATCATTGAGTACACCAATTGATAGGGTCCTGGTTGTGTTTTTCTCACATGGATGCTCAATAGCCTCGAAACCATGGTTGCTTCCAGCTCCATGATCTAATAGATGTTAAGGGATGCATGCTTTCTCCATTTCAAAATTCTCTAAATTCTAATTACTTGCTTTTTACGAGAGGAGATGTGTGTGTGTGTACACACACATCTCCGAGAGACAATATAAAATAGGAATAAATTAAAAGAGAAAACATAGAAAAGTAAACAAACTGCAATCTGATTGCCATAGAGAAATAGATCCAATGGTATAAATCTTTGATTCGAGTGTCTAAAGTTCATTGCTATGATTGGAGTGACAAAATTTCAGCACAAATTATTCGGCTTGTGTCATGAATTGCTGGTTTGGATTTTTATAATGGTTTTTTAATATCTATTTATTTATTTATTAATGATTTTAATTAATATATATAAATAATTAAATCCAAACTAAATTGGTGAGTTTTTTTGTATCTATTTTTAATGTCACCTATACCTAGGTGTGTATAGTAAGTTTGAAATGTAAAAAAAATACAAATTAAGATGATTAATCCATATGGGAATCATTTCTGTTAAATTAATTAATTAATTTGATAAATGAATATATTAAATTGTAAGTTTTACATGTAATACATTTAGCTCTAAGTCTCTAACTGAATCATTTAAGTTTCTCCCTATGGATTTGTCGGTTAGAATTTGGTCGGTTGCTTTGACAATATATTCAATTTAATATATATGTAATTTTTTTTATTTTTTAAAAAATAGTATTGTAATATTGAAAAATGAGACTGAATGGATCTTATACATGTAGTAGTTTAGATGGTTAAGCATGATACCACAAGTAATACACTACTCTGAGGGGTAAATATATTGCTTATTAGTAGTCTCAATAATTTAAATTAAAGAGTTTATGACATCTGATTGGTGTGCGAAACTTTTTTTTGTGTGACCGATAATTCTCCTATCTAATATAAAGTTTAGATAAAATTTATATTACTGGGTTTCAAGTTCTCTATATGGGCAAATCTCTTGTTAATTACATTCTAAATGATCGAAGTCACTTAAGAAAATTCTCGATGATGTTCAAGGGTCTTTATCTTAAAGAATTCAATGTTCATGTTTTCAAGGCAGAACATTAAAAATTAAGTAGGAAATGACCAAATAGGAACAATTATTTTGGAGTCCAAATGAGAGAGAAGTATGAGATGTCACATATCCTGATGAGAACCTCGGTGAATTCTCGAATTATCCTACAATTTGACTTTAAATCTTTGAAAATGATATTATTTGATATTTCATTTTTGACAATTTTATTATTTACAGTTTACATTTGCATGATACTCAAATAATGCAATTAGCCTACAAAGATAGGAGGGTTTACGTCGTACCAAACGATGATCTCAGAGTCTAAAAATAGTTAGGACTTATGCTGCACGACATAGTTGTGCAGGAGCCTAAAGATAGTGCGAGGATTTACGTTGTGCTAGACAAACTACCTTGAAATCCTACGAGTTATGTTGTTTTAAACTAAGTTTAGTTGAAGTAGATCTTGTTTCATGTTGGGTCTTGATTCGTCGGTGGAGTCCTTTGTCGTTCACTTGTATCCTCGTTGTGCTGCTCAGAAGCTTGCTCCGTATCGTATCGTAGCGATTATGAGTTTAAAGTTTATTTGAACATGCAAATTATTTGGTCAGTGGCCTGCCGCGGTGTATCTTTTAACCGGTGTCCCACTATTCTCTACCATAGGGGCTTTGTAAGTTTTGTAAGTAAATAATGCAGAAGTAAAAGAATAGTAAAATCACAGTAAAAAGTGCATTTAAAAAAGTGCTGTGAAAAGACAGTAAAATGTAGTAAATATAAAATAAAATTACATACCTGGAATTTCTGTTGCTATTACAAGGTTAGCATTATAAACATAGCATGATAATGTACAAGACATTAGAAAAAGCACGAGGAGAAGCATAAGCATGTTAAACAAATTAGATAGTGCATATAGAAGATTGAAGCTCAGTGTAAGATTTTCAGTAATGGGGGATCTTAGAATCAGAACCAGTAGCCCTGATAATTTTTCTTGAAGGACTCTGTAGACAACCATTCACATCATGTATGTGAGACCCAACATAGGGTAAAAAGCTGCCAACCAGACAAGCATAGGAGGACAATCCTCAATTCGGTCTATGTGACTGACACATGAGTTTGTCAAAAATGATACTTTTAAAAGTAACTTTCAATTTGTCATACAAAATAGTTTGAGTTTGTAAGCATTTTCGCATACAAAATATGAGTTTCATTCAAAAAGTACATTTTGATATTATATATGTGTATTTTGAAAATTTAACATTCTTAAGTCAGTCACGCTGACGGGTCAGAACAGCTGACTACCCATGAGAGCAAAGGATTTTTTTTTAGGGAACAATAATGTCAATCCTTGACGCTTGGGTCAGGATATGTGATAGTCCTCACATACGTAGATGCTTTTTCATCATTGCTCTTACCACTAAGATCGTCAACTTATACCAGCCCGATGATCCATATGCGGCCATATTGAAAATATCCCCAATTACTGTAAGGGTTTGAGTGTAATGTTCAAGCTCATACCCCTAAGCATTGGGTATTACTGTAGGTTAAGTAGAGACGGGATAATTCTCATTTGTATGTTTTAAGTTGAAGGGTGCTAAATCATATCTTGGTGTGTCCTTATGCTTGAAGGATGATTTTCTTCAACAAGTTTAGGTAAGCCCAATTGTCCTCTAAAATGTCCAAAATCTTGTAAAAGAGCTCGGGGAGTGACCCTAAATAACTTTAGAATCTTCTGGACCATTTCAAGTTCATTTGGTCTTACTATATTGTTGAATTGATCAACCCTCTGACATTAGGAATCAATTGTGTTTTAATTGTGCTCAATGTGATTTTGATGTCTTAAGTAGCCCATGAGTAAGGCAAGTGGTCAATCTTTCATGTCATGTTTAAGAATTATGTAAGTAGGCCCCCCTAGGGGTATGTTTGGTCAGTAAGAAATTCCACATTTCTTCCTTTGATTGGACTTGAGCTTGTAGTGTTTTAAGATGTTTATGATTTTTTGTGTTTTGTTATCTAATCCCTTTTATATCATGTTAGATCAAACTCAATTTACTACAAGCTCTGAAGGCTTGAGGGTAAATTTGTGATTTTTAAAAAAGTTTTATGAAATGTGTTTAATCCTTATTGAAAGATTGAATCATTGATTGAATGTACATATCAGTGAATTGGTCTCCTAACTTATACCCATCACACTTTGGATCATCCAAAGTCATCTTCCTTTCAAATATATAACAATTCAAGTAATTTCAATTTTGTCCTTTATAACAATTCAAGTAATTCACACTTTGGATCTCAGTAGGCTAGTTATCATAAATGTTACCCATTCTCCCTCTGATTTATCCTAAAAATTAATTAAAATGCAAAATTTCAAAATTATAATTTTGCCCTCAGGGTTGCTAACCCCATAATCTTTTAATTTTAGTTCAAGTGACCATGTAGCCTTGCTGTGATCTTACTCATGAGTTATTTAACACACAAGAGAAAAAAATATATTTTCTGACATTTATTTATTTTTTTGTATTTATTTAAACTCATAATTATAGATCTCAAATGATAATTAATTTAAATACCCAAAATTTGTTCTCTGCCTTTGAAAAATTTTTATAGTGTTGCTTAAGGTTAGAGAAGGAATTAGAGAAATGTTTGTATTTTTTTTGTAATATAATTTAATTTTGTAATTTTTAAATGATTTAAGAAAAAAAATAACTAGAAAAATTCTTTTTTAATTTTAAAATACAAATTTATTTTTCTTTAATCCCTCTGAACACAGAGAACTCAAAAAAGTTGATTTTCTATTTTTCTAATATTTATTTAATTTTTTACAATTATTTTAAAAAAACATAGGTAATTTACGTGAAAAATAATGGTATTTATGGTAAGATGTGTTTTCAACTTTGAAAAAAATCAGAGAACCTCTCTAACTACTTGAGGAATAACCTTAAAAGTTTCCAATTATGTTGATTAATATTTAATTTTGTATAATTAAACAAAGATTTCGAGTTCTTAAATAAAATAAAAATAAATATTAGAGAAATATTTAATATTTTTTGGTCTATTAAATTCTTCTATGTTAACTGAGCACAAGAATATTTTTTATTTTATTTTTCTGAATTTTCTACACCAAATATGATTTTTCTAAGTCATATTTAATTTTCTGGGATTAAATATATAAAAAATCCATATTTTGTTCACTTAACCCCGTTAGTCGCCACCTCAATTGCTATAGCTCCAAATGCCGCTTGGCTTGCTTTGATTTGTTGCCTCGTCCACGTGGCCCGCATCGTCAGTCCGCTGTTTGGGGCCCTTGTACTGCTCCGATCCATCGTGAAACACGATCCGAGCCGTTTATTTCCGTCCATTTCAAATACAAGGAAATGGACGATATCAGGTCATTTTCCCCAAAGGGTTATAACCCGATAACCGTTCATGTTCTAGGGTCAAAATCTCGCACGATATTTGATTAAATCAAGTGCAGTTTGTTCCTACACCTTCATCTAAGTGCGAAGAACACATCCATACGACTAATTTATCAGTACATGTAAGTTTTTTTCACAAAGATCCAAATCAAGGTGAAAATGAAGTTTTTTTGAGTTAATACCTTTGTCCAAGGGGTGAGTTCTCGATTGGATGGTTGCAGAAGCTTCACTCGAGTCCCGGGAACTTGATACAAGCACTGGATTTCTCTGAGAACGGATCCGAGTATGAATTCAACCAAAAGTGGCTCAGATTTGGTCTAGGGCTATGTTAGAGGGCTCGACAGAGGGAGATTGTGATGGGGGTTGAGGCTTTGTAGTTTTGGGAAGCTTTTGGAATAGTTAGATTTGTGTTTTGGTGGAGTTTGTAAAATGGCCGAAAAAGGCCTTGAATTTGGGTGGGGAAATTAAGGTTTCTAAGTGGATGGAGGTGGCCAAGGAGGCTGGGGATGAGTTTCTTATGATTGCAAGATGGTTTGGAGAGATTTTGGCAGGGCTTCGCTAAGGCTTGGGTGATTGTCCCTTTTAAATGTTGAATGTATCCAATTTATGGGCTCGACCGAAGGGGAGGAGGTAGGGACTGTTCTACTGAGCAAAGATCTTTGGGAACGAGAAGATCATTTGTCCCTCAAATGTCCCGGAGAAACAAGATTGAGGGGTGTTTCTTTCACCAAAATGGGAGGCTGGTCGTCTTGATGATTTGAGTAGACGAGGGCTTCAGAAAGGGGAGATTTTTGGCAGAGGGTGGAGAGGCCGAAGTCAAATTGTACCGTGTCATGTGCATGTGAGTTAAATTAAGAGGGGAAATGACTTTAGGAGGTTCGCTTTAGGTGTTGTTGGTCATTGTATTTCGGGGCTTATTTGAGTGTTTTTGCCGATTAATTGAAGGTGGGTGTACCACACACGAAATCGTGAAAACAGGTGTTGTCTAACGGTTTATCATGGCAGCGACGTGAACATTGTTATTTGTGCTAGTATTTTTGTTGTATTGTGGGATTGCCGCGGTTCCGTGTCAAGCAGTGTTATTATTGGGCCCATTTTGGTTGTATTTTAGTGTTATCAGTGGTGTTATTCGAGGTGTCACTGCTTTAGTATTGCTGTAGTATTGGTGAAAAAAATGCGGAAATGGTGTTATTTGGTGTTACCGCGGTAGCATGCTGGTGTATTGCGTGCGGGCGGGAGTGGTGTTTTTGCGGGGGTATTTACTTGTGTTGCGTGGTGACTCGGTTGTATTACGGGGTTTATGGGAGTTTCACGATAGTCTTGTTGCGTATTGAGTGGCGAGGCGGGAGTTTTGCGGAGTTATTGGCAGTTTTGCGGTTGTATTGTAGTATTATTTGCATTTTTGCAGTTGTATTATGGTAATTTCGGAATTATTGTGGTGTTATTGCGGGATTTTGGGTTTGGGAATGTGGTAGTATTGCAGGATTTTGGCTATGGTGTTATTGGCTTGGGTTTAACCCAAATCGAACCCAAACTCAAACTATTCCCACTTCAATTTAACTCACATTTTCACGTCACAGGACAATTGGTGATTTGTTGAACTTTCAGGGATTGTCAATTTGGCAAAATTGGATTGAAGCTTGGAATTTGGTGAAATTGGATTAGATTTTTGATTTTGGTGGGTTTAATGTGAATTTGAGTTTGCACTCGGGCAATCTTGGTGGAGATTAGGATAATTTAGTAGTTTTGGTGAAATTGGGGGTAATTTTGCAAATTTTGGAGAATTTTGGGTAATCGTGGTGGGATTAATTTGGCGACTTTGGTGGAGATGACGTCAATTTGATAATTTTGGGTAATTAGGATGGAAAATTGATGTAGAATTGATGTATCTTTGAATTTGGGACTCATGTTGTTTGGATTTGAAGTTGGATTCAAAGTTTTGCAAGGTTAAGTTTGATCTTGGTGGGAAATTTGGGATTTGTTTAGGGTTTTAAAAGTGGTAGTGTGAGGAATATAATGTGAACAAGGCCACCCTAGGGCAATGGTCCTATGAGGATTCTCTTTGAGTTCCCTCATGGTGGTTTCAACCTCCCAAGTGCTGGAGGTCAACAAATCACCCATGTGAGACTCCGAAAAAAGCTAGGAAGTGGTTTGAATTTCTAAATGAGTTGGGTCCCATCACTAAGGTTCTAACTAAGATAGTCGAAGGGAAAGTCTTATGGTTAGATTTTAAATCCTAAGAAGGAAACTAGACCTCATAAAAAATGAGGTCAAGAGGATTGCATTTAGTCCCACATCTAAAGAGCTGTATTATGGTTGTTTAAATGAGAAGACATAGCCAAGTAGCATGAGCAATTCAAGAAGCATGTGCTGTGTAAGCTTGGATTAGTAGGTGGGTGAGAATTTTAGCTTTGTGTAAGACACATCTAAATTTTTTTTTAATTTATGAATTTACTCGGATTATTTTATTTTGTCGAGATACATTTGATCACCATTTATCTATAGCTTAAGAAACTTGGCTTGATTAAATTAAACAAGCAGTCATGTTGAAGCTGGGTACAATTAAGCTTACTATGAGCTCAAATTCGGGTTGAATAACAATAAATTTAAATGGATTGTGTTTGAACAATATCGAAGAAGCTTGAATCGAGCTCGAACCGAGCTTGAACATATTTTTAGTAAACGAGCTTGAGCTTGAACAAGCACTTACTCGGCTCTTTTGCAGCCATAGGGACTTTATAAAAGATAAATTTGAAAGTGGCCTAGTGTGTGCTCCTTATGTGCCCCCAAAAATCAAATAAACTACATATTCACCAAATAACTCTATAGCCCACATTTAAAAATATGGTAGACAAACTTGGAAGGGTAAACCTCTACCATCTAGTTTGAGGCGGAGAGTTGGAATTTGACTACTACAATTAAAAAATTTAAGGCCACAAATCAAGGCTTTGTACTGTTGGATTTGTCTTTCTATGATTCTCCGATTGCATTCCGTGTGCTTTCCTATAGAATCACACGCCCCTAATATTATTTTTTCCTCCTTTTTTGATTTATTCCTATTTTGTAATGCCACTTGGAGATGCGCGTGCGCACACACATACCTCCCTTATTGTACAAAGAAAATAATAAGATTCTTGAGAGCTTCTTTTGTTGTTTTATTTTCTATAACTTTTGCTACGATAAATTATTAGGGAGCCATACATGAAATTTAGGATCTTTCATTTATCTTTAATTTTCTTGTTCAATCTGCATAAATCAATGATATACTGATATTTTATTATTACTGACAAAATTAGAATTTCCAACAAGCTAACTTCTCTTGGATATTGCTTCAAGCATTAACGTCATAACTTTTCATCAGAGATTTCCTTGGGGATTCACTGCAAGTGTGCTTATAAAATTTGTTCTGCTTTCCTATGGAAACACTATTATGAATGGGTGGGTGCCAACGAAAATCTTTAGCTTCAAACTTTCTGACTTTCTTGTTAGGATATTTGTGTAAGGTTATAATTGTAATGCACATCTCTGATGCAGTTGTGTTTCCCAGAGATGAGTAAGGGAAATATATTCAGCACTGCATTGAATTAGCAATCTCATTTATTGAAATGTTAAGCTCAAAGGCACTGGATGTTTCTTAATCATAGCACTTTTCGTTATTATAGAGTTTTCTGGCTTTTTTATAATGTATTGTTTAGTTTATTTTGATTATCATTAAGAAACACTATTCACGTGGCAGATATTATGGACATTCTCTCTTTATCTCGAGTCTGTTGCAATTCTGCCCCAGCTGGTATTGTTGCAAAAGTCTAGCAACATAGACAACCTGACGGGGACCTATGTATTCCTTCTTGGGTAAGTTATCACAAGCACTTAATCTTGTTATGATTTTTTTTTTTTTTGAAATGATTTGCCATTATGTAACATTGATTTATATGATCGGCATACAACTGATTTCTCTTGCAACGAGGTAATCATTATTATTTTTATTATCATTTATCTAAAACATATGTTCTGTTATCATTATCACAGATTCTTGTGCAAAATAAGCTAAAACATATGTTACGGATTCATTTGCTTAGTAGATTAACCACATATTCATAGGCTTAATATGGAAAGTGCAGTGCCATGATTCCATGCACTTAGCATGGAAAAAGGGAATGCTATAGATTCATGTGCTCAACATGAAAAGGGGAGTGTTACGATTGCTCCTTCCTCCCATCAACCAACATATGAAGTATTGGATGACAACTTTGATTTTTAAATTCTTTATAATTGATAGTTACATGTATTTTTCCGGTAATTTTGAATATGATACTTATTTGGGTAATGAACAAAAGCAAGTTTTGTGGCCATCTTTTTTCTGTGGTATCAGAACGGAGTTTAGGTCATCTTTTCAACCTTTATTTTTGCCTCTTTCTTTCTTCTACTCCATCATGTCTGATTTTTCGGGCATTTCTTTCAAAGGGTTGACCAGCATTAATGGTGAAAATCAAACAAGAGGAAGTCCAGTAGTTGCAAAAATTATATTGTTTGAACAAAAGAAATTATATGAGTTGTGAATGCTTTTCTAAAATGGAGAAAAAATCTATTATTTTGTCGATCCTCCTCTGGATTTGAAGGAATCAAAGTTTGCACTTTTGAGGTAAAACACATACCATGATCACCCATGATTGTGTAAGACCATAATGCTCGAAATTAGTGGGCCATACATGTTTGTAACAACCTTTAAAGGCATTTGGAAAGCTGTCAAGCAGACTTTTAAAAAACTAAATATATGACTCTCATCTATTAGGTCTAGATGAAGCTCTCATCAACCAAGCAAGGTAATCTCTCTGTCATTGTATATTTCAGTATTTTAGCTAAAGCTCGATTACCACCAAAAACTTAAGATGAAGTACAGTGATGTTGCTATTTTTTTCAAATATTTCACTGAATGAGAAATGGTATTTGAGTTTATTGCAAAGCTTAATGTTGAATTCAGCTAAGGTTCACATTCAAAGCTTAAGCAGAGAGGGCCTGTCATCATTCCTGAATGAGGCATTTTCACATGTATGAATTGAAGAAAGAAGAACGATAGTAACATTTCCAAATCCAATATCGGTCATGATAACCACAATACTCCAAGGTGAAGAACTTCTTGTAAGCGAAGCTTCCTAAAAGGATGGATAAACACCTTTCTTTAAAATCAATCCGTGATTCAATTGTTGCAAGAAAAATTGGTATATTAAAGAGAAATGTTGGAATCTCCACAAATGCTCTAAGCTTGTAGTGGAAACGAAGAAGGTCAATTAAAAAGGCAGCTTATTTGATTGAATTAGAAGGGCTCAACTTAGAAGAAATTGAGAAATTAAGTAACTTTCATATTTTTTTCAAATATTCTTTTTAACCATACCCTCTACCTTAAAGTGATATAGATTTCAACTCTTGTATTTTTAGTGTGCTAAGTAGTTCCCCTAAGCTTAAGTAATAGATTTTGAAGCCATCGATTACTCGACACTTTTGCGAATATTTTTCAAACTTATGGGCCAACCTTTTCTTAACAATGAAATAAAAGTTTTCGATAGCCTCCGGACCCCAATTGCAGGTCAATGAAATATTCCTTTTTCTTCTATATTTTACTCTCAATAATATGTTATATGCTAGTAATAACTTTTTTTATTATTAAACTCATTAAAGGTCACAACTATAATGTGATATATTTTACTAATTATTATTTACTTCAAGTTCTCATCGTAGAGTAGATCATTGAGCAAGGTGGATAAAAGGATGTAGTACTATTTGAAAATAATAGCCAATTATTTTTCTCATTTATATCTATTTTAAATAATGAAACAATTTAGGATCATCATTTTAGATTTGGAGATTCTTCATTTAAAGTTCTATAATGTATATTTTCTTTCTTTTTTCCATGAATGTTTGTATTAAATATCTTTATTATTAGACTTGTGAAATTGTAAAATATCATAGTTTTTTTTGAAAGAGTGTGTAGATCATCTATTAATTTTATGATAATTCACTATGATATTTAGAAACATTTCGAAACTCTTAATATTTCATGAGTTGAAAGATTTGTTTGAATTGATTGATGATTGCATTCAAATGTTATGAGTCATCTTATCAAACAAAAAAATGTTCTATTATATTTTTTCAATATTTATCTCTGGTAAAATGCTAATTTTGTGTCATTGTTAAAAAAAAAAGACTAATAATGCTTGGGTTTACTTTAATTAAACTATATTTTTTATTCAATGAAGAAAGTATTATTGACAAATCCTTTTGCCCTGACATCCATAATAAAATGGACGGCAAAAAGAAAAAAATAAGCGCCTCCTAAAATTTATCAGGAATTTTATTTTTTAAAATCAAATTTCTAGAAATTTTTGGGGAGCCATTCTAACCTTCATATATCTTAATAATGAAATGCCCCTTACCAATGATTAATTTCAAAACAGTCATAAATTATCTTACTGAATTATTTTTTCATAAACAATTTTTTTCTCAAAACTTCCTTTAAAACTTTTTGGTTGTTATATTTAATTCCATGAATAATACAAGGATTAACTTGATTCTAGGGAACAAAAGTGTGTTTTTGTAAGATGTTCATCAACTAAAAAGGGATATAAATATTGTCTTTCGATGTTTAATGAAAAATAAAAATTCTTCGCTTAAAACTCTTCTCTTTTGAAGGAGAGCAACTAAATGGTAAAAAAGATTTGATGAACTTAATATTTCCTCGTTTGACATCCCAGCTACAAAAATTGCAAGGACAACACATTCCTCTTATCACTGAATCTATTCCGATTAATACAAGAAAAGACGAAGCTCATCTAAAGTCTTCGGCAAGCTCAAGTTTCAAAATTGTTCTCATATAGCTTCTGTAACAACAGTAAACCTATCATCACACATTCATCACTGTATCCCATAACCTAATATAGATCATGCCAAAAATTTTCTCCTACACATAAAGCTTTCCTTATAAATATTACGTGCAATATCATTAAAATACAAGAAATCCTGTTTTAGTCATTGAAAACAACAATTAAAAGGACGCCATGAGTGAATATGTTAATGCCCTGGAAAAAATACACTTGGGAGATTGTTGAGGTATCAAAAAATTAACTAATTGTATGCTATGAGTTTTCTCAATAAAATCTAAAGCAGATGCAAGCCTGGAATTGTGTAAAGCAAGATATTAGCAATTGATTATATTCAATCCTATAGTGAACAACCAAGGAACTTTTACTGTTGTTACTAAAATGAATATAATATGCATCCTATTTTCTCTGGCAGATTAGTTAGATGGTCCATGCATTAATATGCTACGGCAAAATGCATTTTTTACGTGAAGATATTGAATAATTTTATATGATTTTTCCATTCGAATTTAATAGCTATTTCACCGAAAGTAATCTGTGTAGATTTGAGAAGGTACTTTATTGACTTCGAGTAATACCCAAAAGTGTAATTTCAAAGATTTTCAAAAGGAATGTGTGAAATGAGATATAAACAATGCCATGAATATCATGCTTTCTTCATAAAATGCTTCACTGACAAAAAAAAAAAATCTCATGTATGTTGATGATATTATTATTACAGACGATAATAATAAAATGAATTACTTGGCAAAAAACACATCACATTATTTGAATTAAAGAACTTGACATGCTCAAATACTTTGTGGGTATAGAAGTTGTATGGTAAGAAAGTGTTAGTTTTATCTCTCAACAAATTATGATTTGGAGCTTTTTAGATAAATAAAAATGATTGATCACAAGTCTTTTGGAATTCCAACAGAATCATATCATAAATTCAACACTGATGAAGAAGGAATATAAGTTGATAATGCATAATTTTTCTCCATTATGTCCCATTGAGTGTCATATTTTCCTTTAATTCTAATAAATTAACATCATTTTTTATACAACAGGCCTAAGTCTTTTTAGGTCTACCTCTAGCTTTTTTTAACGTAGGTCAAATCTAAAACATTTACTCTCCTAACCGAATTATTAGATGATCGGCGTTTAATTTGACCAAATCATCTAAGATGACTCTCTTTAATCTTGTCTACTACTGGAGCTACGTCAATCCCTTCACAGATATATTCGTTTCACATTTTTTTTCTAAGTTTCAAGCCACTCATCCACCTAAGCATTCTCATCTAAGCAACACTACTTAGTTTTATGCTCTCTTTTATAGGCTAACATTCTGTGCCATAACGTATTGCATGTCTCACCACCATCTTATAAAAGTTTTCTCAAGTCTAAGCAATACTTTTTTATCACACTAGAGACTCAATGCATTCCTCCACTTCAACCGTTCAACTTGAATTCTACCAATAACATTCTCATTTATATCACTCGCTTGGAACAATAGACCCGAGATATCTAAATTGTTTACTGCTTTTAATGATTTGATCACCCACTATTACAACTATGCCACTAGATCTACTACTACTGAAATTACGTTCAATGTATTCAGTTTTAGATCTACTTAAACGAAAACATTTGGGCTCTAATGTACACCTTCATAATAAATTTTTTTTTGAACTCTTTCTCTAGTCTTATCCACAAGAAGGATATCATCAACGAAAAAACATACACCATGGTACATCCTCCTGTAAATGTCTAGTAAGAGCATCCATGAGTAAAGCAAAAAGATATGGGCTTAAAGCCGATCCTGGTGTAATCCAACTGAAACTGGAAACTACTTGGTCAATCCTCCTCCTGTTCAAACACAAGTAACGACTCTAGTATACATATCTTTAACGACTTAAATATAAGTCATATCAACATCTTTCTTTTATAGAATTCTCCAAAGAACTTTTCATGAAACATTATCGTAAGCTTTATCTAAATCAATAAAAGCCTTATGTAGATAAGCTTTACTCTCTCTCTATAATTCTCCATCAAACTTTTCAATAATTGTATATCTTCCATAATAAACTTGCTGAACATAAATCCAAACTGATTATAAAAAATCTTTGTATCACGTCTTAACCTATGTTTAATTACTCTCTAATATATGACACATTAATTTAATTCCTCTATAATTTCCACTCTAGTGCATCTCATTTACTCTTAAAATGGGACCAAAATACTCTTCATCTATCTTTTTAGTATTTAAAATAATATTAAAAGATTTAGTAAGCCAAGAAGATCCCAAATCTCCTAAATATTTATACTCTTATATTGGGATACCATTAGGTTCTACTGATTTTTCACATTTGATTTTATTTAAAACCTCATTAACTTCCTTTCACTAATACGACGGTGAAAATAAAAAGTTTTATTATTATTAATGATATTAAGATCACTAAAGTTGATCGTATTTTCAAACACTTCCTCCTTTGTTGAATATCTTTCTCTACAAATATACTTTTTTGATTTTCTTTTTTAATACACTTGTATTAAAGTTTTTACTCTTTTTTTCTCTTTGTTTGGCTAGTTTATACATGTTTTTCATCATATTTAACATTTAATCTATTATAAAAATCACAAATTATTCTCTTAGACTTTCTATGAGTCATCTTATATTTTTTCCAGTTATCTCAGATTTTACATTAAAATCAATTTTTATGACAAAACTTCTTTTATTGTATTTTTTTCTCGCACGTGTTGATTCCACCAGTAACTATTTTTATTTATAACTTTTCTTTTTGATTCTTCAAGTACATTTTTTGACACTTGTTTAATAACATTTATTACTTTATACCATATCAAATTAGTTTCTTCATGAACATCCCAAATCTTGAAATTTTGAAGTTTACTTATAAAAATAATTTTATTTGACTTTTAGATGCTCCTATTTCATTCTATGATAATGTTTCATTGTATTTTTTATCTTTCAACTTTTTATCTTAAAATCCAGAATGTCGAGTACTTAAATTTTTACTTGGAATGATCTTACAATCCTTCCATTTTTTACGATTTTTTTTGTCTCATATGAAAATAATCAATTTGTGCTTTATTAGATCAATTCTTATAAGTAATAATATGTTTATCTCTTTTCTTAAATAAAATATTAGCAATAACAAAATCATAAGCTAAAGTAAAGTTTAATATGATTCTACCTTTTTCATTAATTACTTCGAAACCGTAGCCACTATGAATATTTCTAAAATCTTCTTTCACTCTACCGATATGTCCATTTAAATTTCTTCCAATAAAAATTTTTTTTTCAAGTGGTATTATTTGTAGGTCATTCTATTTTTTTTTTTTTGAACCTGTATCTGAACCTACTTGAGAAGGATTTAACATTTGTAACATTAATAATCTTAGTATTAACAATAATTTTTATGACTGTAGTTCTAACTTCAATTCTATTAATTTTAATAATTTTCTCTTTCAAATCCTTATCTATAATTACGCAAACACTATTTTTTGTGTGACTCCTGTCTGAATGCCAAAGTTTAAAGCTTAAGCTATTAATCCATTTTATTGCATAATATCAAAGTTAAAATAATTAAAAAAAAGAGGAAAAAAAGAAAAAAAGTTATAAGTTAATTGAATCTATGTCACCCATCCTGACTTCACTTTTATTGTAAGTCTCATAAGTCAGGCCTATGAATAAATTGAACCAAACTCGAGGTACCTTTGGCTTGATTAATTAATCAAGTTTTAGCTTGAGCTTAAGTTTAATTGTATGATTTCGAGTTGGCTCTTGAGCTGGCTCATTTATTATAAAGAAATTTGATGCAAATAATTATTGTACAAAAATAAAAAAAAATGAAAATTAGAGGAGAAGTATTAGAAAATCACTTGATATAAATAATTAAATAAAAAATTTTTAAAATTTTTTAACAAGATTGCACTTAAAATTTTGTATTTTAATATACTTTAGGTATATTATATGGTTATATTTTTTAAAAGAGCCAGCTAATGAGCTAATGGGTCGACTTGGGTATAGCTCAAGTTTGGCTTGTTATCACATTGAGCTCGACTTATGAGCCATTTATCGAGTTGAGCCTGAACCAAATCACGACTTGACTTGACACAGTTACACTCGTATTCTTAAGTTAATTTATGCAGAAATTAAAGGAATCTCAACTTTAAGTTGCTCATAGAGTTCTCATGAATCTATGATCAAAGCTTGAAAAGTTAATTCTGTATNTATATATTTTTTTCAATATTTATCTCTGGTAAAATGCTAATTTTGTGTCAATGTTCAAAAAAAAAAAAGGACTAATAATGCTCGAGTTTACTTTAATCAAACTATATTTTTTCGTCAATGAATAAAGTATTATTGACCAATCCTTTTGCTCTGACATCCATAATATATTGGACGGCAAAAAGAAAACATAAGCGCCTCCTAAAATTTATCAGGAATTTTATTTTTTAAAATCAAATTTCTAAAAATTATTGGGGAGCCATTCTAACCTTCATATATCTTAATAATGAAATGCCCCTTACCAATGATTAATTTCAAAACAGTCATAAATTATCTTACTGAATTATTTTTTCATAAACAATTTTTTTCTCAAAACTTCCTTTAAAGCTTTTTGGTTGTTATATTTAATTCCATGAATAATACAAGGATTAACTTGATTCTAGGGAACAAAAGTTTGTTTTTGTAAGATGTTCATCAACTAAAAGGGATATAAATATTGTCTTTCGATGTTTAATGAAAAATAAAAATTCTTTGCTTAAAACTTGTCTCTTTTGAAGGAGAGCAACTAAATGGTAAAAAAGATTTGATGAACTTAATATTTTCTCTCTTGACATCCCAGCTACAAAAATTGCAAGGACAACACATTTCTCATCACTGAATCTATTCCGATTTATACAAGAAAATACGAAGCTCATCTAAAGTCTTCAGCAAGCTCTAAGTTTCAAAATTGTTCTCATATAGCTTCTGTAACAACAGTAAACCTATCATCACACATTCATCACTGTATCCCATAAATTAATATACATCATGCCGAAAATTTTCTCCTACACATAAAGCTTTCCTTATAAATATTACGTGCAATATCATTAAAATACAAGAAATCCTGTTTTAGTCATTGAAAACAACAATTAAAAGGACGCCATGAGTGAATATGTTAATGCCCTGGAAAAAATACACTTGGGAGATTGTTGAGGTATCAAAAGATAAACTAATTGTATGCTATGAGTTTTCTCAATAAAATCTAAAGCAGATGGAAGCCTGGAATTGTGTAAAGTAAGATATTAGCAATTGATTATATTCAACCCTATAGTGAACAACCAAGGAACTTTTACTGTTGTTACTAAAATGAATATAATATGCATCTTATTTTTTCTGGCAGATTAGTTAGATGGTCCGTGCATTAATATGCTACGGCAAAATGCATTTTTTGCGTGAAGATATTGAATAATTTTATATGATTTTTCCATTCGAATTTAATAGCTATTTTACCGAAAGTAATCTGTGTAGATTTGAGAAGGTACTTTATTGACTTCGAGTAATACCCAAAAGTATAATTTCAAAGATTTTCAAAAGGCATGTGTGAAATGAGATATAAACAATGCCATGAATATCATGCTTTCTTCATAAAATTCTTCACTGACAAAAAAATATTAAAATCTTATGTATGTTGATGATATAATTATTACAGGCGATAATAATAAAATGAATTACTTGGCAAAAAACACATCACATTATTTGAATTAACGAACTTGACATGCTCAAATACTTTGTGGGTATAGAAGTTGTATGGTAAGAAAGTGTTAGTTTTACCTCTCAACAAATTATGATTTGGAGCTTTTTAGATAAATAAAAATGAGTGATCACAAATCTTTTGGAATTCCAACAGAATCATATCATAAATTCAACACTGATGAAAAAGGAATATAAGTTGATAATGCATAATTTTTCTTCATTATGTCCCATTGAGTGTCATATTTTCATTTAATTCTAATAAATTAAGATCATTTTTTATACAACATGCCTAAGTCTTTTTAGGTCTACCTCTAGCTTTTTTTAACGTAAGTCAACTTCAAAACATCGACTCTCCTAACCGAATCATTAGATGATCGACGTTTAATTTGACCAAATTATCTAAGAGGACTCTCTTTAATCTTGTCTACTACTGGAGCTACGTCAATCCCTTCATAGATATATTCGTTTCACATTTTTTTTCTAAGTTTCAAGCCACTCATCCACCTAAGCATTCTCATCTAAGCAACACTACTTAGTTTTATGCTCTCTTTTATACGCTAACATTCTGTGCCATAACGTATTGCATGTCTCACTACCATCTTATAAAAGTTTTCTCAAGTCTAAGCAATACTTTTCTATCACACTAGAGACTCAATGCATTCTTCCACTTCAACCATCTAACTTGAATTCTACCAATAACATCCTCATTTACATCACTCTCTTGGAACAATAGACCCGAGATATCTAAATTGTTTACTACTTTTAATGATTTGATCACCCACTATTACAATTATGCCACTAGATCTACTACTATTGAAATTACATTCTATGTATTCAGTTTTAGATGTACTTAAACGAAAACATTTGGACTCTAATGTACACTTTCATAATTTAATTTTTTTCGAACTCTTTCTCTAGTCTTATCCACAAGAAGGATATCATCAACGAAAAAACATACACCATGGTACATCCTCCTGTAAATGTCTAGTAAGAGCATCCATGAGTAAAGCAAAAAGATATGGGCTTAAAGCCGATCCTGGTGTAATCCAACTGAAACTGGAAACTACTTGGTCAATCCTCCTTCTGTTCAAACACAAGTAACGACTCTAGTATACATATCTTTAATGACTTAAATATAAGTCATATCAACACATTTCTTTTATAGAACTCTCCAAAGAACTTTTCTTGGAACATTATCGTAAGCTTTATCTAAATCAATAAAAGTCTTATGTAGATACGCTTTACTCTCTCTCTATAATTCTCCATCAAACCTTTCAATAATTGTATATCTTCCATGATAAACTTGCTGAACATAAATCCAAACTGATTATAAAAATTTTTTGTATCACGTCTTAACCTATATTCAATTACTCTCTAATATATGACACATTAATTTAATTCATCTATAATTTCCACTCTAGTGCATCTCATTTACTCTTAAAATGGGACCAAAATACTCTTCATCTATCTTTTTAGTATTTAAAATAATATTAAAAGATTTAGTAAGCCAAGAAGATCCCAAATCTCCTAAATATTTATACTCTTATATTGGGATACCGTTAGGTTCTATTGATTTTTCACATTTGATTTTATTTAAAACCTCATTAACTTCCTTTCACTAGTACGATGGTGAAAATAAAAAGTTTTATTATTATTAATGATATTAAGATCACTAAAGTTGATCGTATTTTCAAACACTTCCTCCTTTGTTGAATATCTTTCTCTAAAAAATATACTTTTTGATTTTCTTTTTTAATACAATTGTATTAAAGTTTTTACTCTTTTTTTCTCTTTGTTTGGCTAGTTTATACATATATCTTTCATCATATTTAACATTTAATCTATTATAAAAATCACAAATTATTCTCTTAGACTTTCTATGGGTCACCTTATATTTTTTCCAGTTATCTCAGATTTTACATTAAAATTAATTTTTATGACAAACCTTCTTTTATTGTATTTTTTTCTCGCACATCTTGATTCCACCGGTAACTATTTTTATTTATAAACACTTGTTTAATAACGTTTGTTACTTTATCCCATATCAAATTAGTTTATTCATGAACATCCCAAATCTTGAAATTTTAAAGTTTACTTATAAATAATTTTATTTGACTTTTAGGTGCTCCTATTTAATTCTATGGTAATGTTTCATTGTATTTTTTATTTTTCAACTTTTTATCTTAAAATTTAGAATGTTGAGTACTTAAATTTTTACTTGGAATGATCTTACAATCCTTCCATTTTTTACGATTTTTTTTTCTCATATGAAAATAATCAATTCGTGCTTTATTAGATTAATTATTATAAGTAATAATATGTTTATCTCTTTTCTTAAATAAAATATTAGCAATAACAAAATCATAAGCTAAAGCANCTTCTTAAACTGTTACTTGCAAGCTTGACAATGCAGCAAATAGGTGCTGAGTTCATATTCTCATACATAAATTTATTTTCTTGTTTACATTAAAAAAATAGGTAACAATCTAGACATTAATATGCTAATATATAACATATTATTTCAACCTAAAATTCAAAACAAAACCTATGAATGCTTGTATGGTTTAAAAAAGATAATCAAATTAAGATATTGTTGTTTTTGGCATTAAGTTAGATGTTACTGAGTGATCCTAAATGAAGTAACCTGTAGTTGTTTATGGATTTAATGCTTTAAGCTGTCTAATAGCTTCAAATGTATAGTCATGCTACATAAAAATATGTAGTTTTTTTTTAACCCACATGCTTAAGCATTTCTAACTGACTATGTCATAAATCAGATTTTATTTCACCATGTTGATAATTTTATGATGCATTGAATTAATTTCCAAAGATGCCTGAACCGAATGTAATAGCCCAAAATACAAATCTGACCGCTACATAAATACATTTTTTTACATGATTTCTTGCATGTGTTTTTTAATTTCACTCGTATATATTACATTGCAATTAAATTTTATTTTCCCTGCTATTTGTTATATAAATGCTCTTAAAAATTATGAGAATTGTCAACTTTTTAGGTAACGTCACTATCATTGTCTAGTTTCAGGCACTTGGGTTTGTTTGGAGTATAGCTTATTCATTGCTGTGCGTTTTAGACTATTGCCATACAATTGTTAGGCTATTTCTTTCTCGNATGGTGTTATTGCGAGATTTTGGCTGTGGGAATGTGGTAGTATTGCAGGATTTTGGCTATGGTGTTATTGGCTCGGGTTTAGCCCGAATCGAACCCAAACTCGATCTAAACCCATTTCCCACTTCAATTTAACTCACATTCACACGACACAGGACAATTGGTGATTTGTTGAACTTTCAGGGAGTGCCAATTTGGCAAAATTGGATTGAAGCTTGGAATTTGGTGAATTTGGATTAGATTTTGGATTTTGGAGGGTTTAATGTGAATTTGACTTTGCACTTGGGCAATCTTGGTGGAGATTAGGATAATTTAGTAGTTTTGGTGAAATTGGGGGTAATTTTGAAAATTTTGGAGAATTTTGGGTATTTGTGGTGGGATCAATTTGGTGACTTTGGTGGAGATGAGGTCAATTTGATAATTTTGGGTAATTAGGATGGAAAATTGATGTATCTTTGAATTTGGGACTCATGTTGTTTGGATTTGAAGTTGGATTCAAAGTTTTGCAAGGTTAAGTTTGATCTTGGTGGGAAATTTGGGATATGTTTAGGGTTTTAAAAGGGGTAGTGTCAGGAATGAAATGTGAACAAGGCCACCCTACGGCAATGGTCCTATGAGGATTCACTTTGAGTTCCCTCATGGTTGTCTCAACCTCCCAAGTGCTCGAGGTCAAAAATCACCCATGTGAGACTCCGAAAAAAGCTAGGAAGTGGTTTGAATTTCTAAATGAGTTGGGTCACATCACTATGGTTCTAACTAAGATAGTCAAAGGGAAAGTCTTATGACTAGATCCTAACTCCTAAGAGGAAAACTAGCCTCACCAAAACTGAGGTCAAGAGGATTGCATTTAGTCCCACATCTAAAGAGCTGTATTATGGTTGTTTAAATGATAAGACATAGCCAAGTAGCATGAACAATTCAAGAAGCATGTGCTGTGTAAGCTTGGATTGGTAGGTGGGTGAGAATTTTAGCTTTGTGTAAGACACATAAAAAAAATTTTTAATTTATGAATTTACTCGGATTATTTTTTTTTGTCGAGATACATTTGATCACCATTTATCTATAGCTTAAGAAACTTGGCTTGATTAAATTAAACAAGCAGTCCTATTGAAGCTGGGTACAATTAAGCTTACTATGAGCTCAAATTCGGGTTGAATAACAATAAATTTAAATGGATTGTGTTTGAACAATATCTAAGAAGCTTGAATTGAGCTCGAACCGAGCTTGAACAGTTTTTTAGTAAACGAGCTTGAGCTTGAACAAGCACTTGCTCGGCTCTTTTGCAGCCATAGGGACTTTATAAAAGCTAAATTTGAAAGTGGCGCCCACAAAAATCAAATAAACTACATATTCACCAAATAACTCTATAGCCCACATTTAAAAATATCGTAGACAAACTTGGAAGGGTAAACCTCTACCATCTAGTTTGAGGCGGAGAGTTGGAATATGACTACTCTAATCATAACAAAAAATTTAAGGCCAACAAATCAAGGTTTTGTACTGTTGGATTTGTCTTTCTATGACTCTCCGATTGCATTCAGTGTGCTTTCCTATAGAATCACACGCCCCTAATATTATTTTTTCCTTCTTTTTTGATTTATTCCTATTTTGTAATGCCACTTGGAGATGCGCGCGTGCGCACACACACACATACCTCCCTTATTGTACAAAGAAAATAATAAGATTCTTGAGAGCTTCTTTTGTTATTTTATATTCCATAACTTTGCTACGATAAATTGATTTTTGTTGAGCCCTCTTCCAACAATTTCATTTTATTAGGGAGCCATACATGCAATTTAGGATCTTTCATTTATCTTTAATTTTCTTGTTCAATCTGCATAAATCAATGATATACTGATATTTTATTATTACTGACAAAATTAGAATTTCCAACAAGCTAACTTCTCTTGGATATTGCTTCAAGCATTAACGTCATAACATTTCATCAGAGATTTCCTTGGGGATTCACTGCTAGTGTGCTTATAAAATTTTTTCTGCTTTCCTATGGAAACACTATTATTATGAATGGGTGGGTGCCAACGAAAATCTTTAGCTTCAAACTTTCTGACTTTCTTGTTAGGATATTTGTGTAAGGTTATAATTGTAATGCACATCTCTGATGCAGTTGTGTTTCCCAGAGACGAGTAAGGAAAATATTTATTCAGCACTGCATTGAATTAGCAATCTCATTTATTGAAATGTTAAGCTCAAAGGCACTGGATGTTTCTTAATCATAGCACTTTTCGTTATTATAGAGTTTTCTGGCTTTTTTATAATGTATTGTTTAGTTTATTTTGATTATCATTAAGAAACACTATTCACGTGGCAGATATTATGGACATTCTCTCTTTATCTCGAGTCTGTTGCAATTCTGCCCCAGCTGGTATTGTTGCAAAAGTCTAGCAACATAGACAACCTGACGGGGACCTATGTATTCCTTCTTGGGTAAGTTATCACATGCACTTAATGTTGTTATGATTTTTTTTTCTCTTGAAATGATTTGCCATTATGGAACATTGATTTATATGATGGGCATACAACTGATTTCTCTTGCAACGAGGTATTCATTATTATTTTTTTTATCATTTATCTAAATATGTGAACAGTGTTGAGAGTATTAGGATTGTTAATTAAGAAATGAAAAGAGTCACAGATTCTTATGCAAAATAAGCTAAAACATATGTCATGGATTCATTTGCTTAATAGATTAACCACATATTCATAGGCTTAATATGGAAAGGGCAGTGCCATGATTCCATGCACTTGGAAAAAGGGAATGCTATAGATTCATGTGCTCAACATGAAAAGGGGAGTGTTATGATTGCTCCCTCCTCCCATCAACCAACATATGAAGTTTTGGATGACAACTTTGATTTTTAAATTCTTTGTAATTAATAGTTACAATTATTTTTCCGGTAATATTGAATATAATACTTATTTGGGGAATGAACAAAGGCAAGCTTTGTAGCCATTTTTTTTCTGTGGTATCAGAACGTGGTTTAGGTCATCTTTTCAACCTTTATTTTTGCGTCTTTCTTTCTTCTACTCCATCATGTCTGATTTTTTGGACATTTCTTTCGAAGAGTTGACCATCATTAATGGTGAAAATCAAACAAGAGGAAGTCCAGTGG
Source organism: Phalaenopsis hybrid cultivar (assembly GCA_002079205.1). Taxonomy (NCBI): domain Eukaryota; kingdom Viridiplantae; phylum Streptophyta; class Magnoliopsida; order Asparagales; family Orchidaceae; genus Phalaenopsis; species Phalaenopsis hybrid cultivar. Next base: position 41,084 of record JXCR01145885.1, read on the forward strand.
TTGCAAAAACTATATTGTTTGAATAAAAGAAATTATATGAGCTGTGAATGCTTTTCTAAAATGGATAAAAATCTATTATTTTGTTGATCCTCCTCTGGATTTGAAGGACTCAAAGTTTGCACTTTGAGGTAAACACATACCATGATCAGCCATGATTGTGTAAGGCCATAATGCTTGAAATTAGCGGGCCATACATGTTTGTAACAACTTTAAAGGCATTTGGAAAGCTGTCAAGCAGACTTCTAAAAAATTAAATATATCACTCTCATCTATTAGGTCTAGATGAAGCTCTTATCAACCAAGCAAGGTAATCTCTCTTTTATTGTATATTTCAATATAATGAAGGTCTTTTAGCTAAAGCTAGATTACCACCGAAATCTTAAGATGAAGTACAGTGATGTGGCTATTTTTCTCAAATATTTCACTGAAGGAGAAATGGTGTTTGAGTTTATTGCAAGGCTTAATGTTGAATTCAGCTAAGGTTCACATTCAAAACTTAAGCAGAGAGAGCCTGTCATCATTCCTGACTGAGGCATTCTCACATATATGAATTGAAGAAAGAAGAATGATAGTAACATTTCCAAATCCAATATCGGTCATGATAACCACAAAACTCCAAGGTGAAGAACTTCTTGTAAGCGAAGCTTCCTAAAAGGATGGATAAATACCTTTCTCTAAAAACAATCTGTGATTCAATTGTTGCAAGAAAAATTGGTATATTAAAGAGAAATGTTGGAATCTCCACAAATGCTCTAAGCTTGTAGTGGAAACGAAGAAGGTCAATTAAAAAGGCAGCTTATTTGATTGAATTAGAAGGGCTCAACTTAGAAGAAATTGAGAAATTAAGTAACCTTCATATTTTTTTAAAAATATTCTTTTTAGCCATACTCTCTTCCTTAAAGTGAGATAGATTTCAACTCTTGAATTTTTAGTGTGCTAAGTAGTTCCCCTAAGCTTAAGTAATAGATTTTGAAGCCATCGATTACTCGACACATTTGTGAATATTTTTCAAACTTATGGACCAACCTTTTCTTAACAATGAAATAAAAGAAGTCGATAGCCTCCTGACCCCAATTGTAGGTCAGTGAAATATTCCTATTTCTTCTATATTTTACTCTCAATAATATGTTATATGTTAGTAATAATTTTTTTATTCATAAACTCATTAAAGGTCACAACTATAATGTGACATATTTTACTAATTATTATTTACTTCAAGTTCTCACCATAGAGTAGATGATTGAGTAAGGTGGATAAAAGGATGTAGTATATCTATTTGAAAATAATAGCCATTTATTTTTCTCATTTGTATCTATTTTAAATAATGAAACAATTGAGGATCATCATTTTAGATTTGGAGATTCTTCATTTAAAGTTCTATAATGTATATTTTTTTTCTTTTTTCTATAAATGTTTATATTAAAGATTTTTATTATTAGACTTGTGAAATTGTTAAATATCATAGAGTTTTTTTTTTTAAAGAGGGTGTAAATCATCAATTAATTTTATGATAATTCACTATGATATATAGAAACATTTCGAAACTATTATTATTTCATGAGCTAAAAGATTTGTTTGAATTGATTGATGATTGCATTCAAATGATACGAGTCATCAAACAAAAACTTGTTATGTTATACTTTTTTAATATTTATCTTTGGTAAAATGCTAATTTTGTGTCAATGTTTGAAAAAAAATTAGGACTAATAATGCTCGAGCTTACTTTAATTAAACTATATTTTTTCGTCAATGAAGAAAGTATTATTGACCAATCCTTTTGCCTTGACATCCATAATAAATTGGACGGCAAAAAGAAGAAATAAGCACCTCCTAAAATTTATCAGGAATTTTTTTTAATATCAAATTTCCAGAAATTATTGGGGAGCCATTCTAACCTTCATATATCTTAATAATGAAATGCCCTTAACAATGATTAATCTCAAAACAGTCATAAGCTATCTTACTGAATTATTTTTTCATAAACAATTTTTTTTCTCAAAACTTCCTTTAAATCTTTTTGGTTGTTATATTTAATTCCATGAATAATACAAGGATTAACTTGATTCTAGGGAACAAATGTGTGTTTTTGTACGATATTCTTCAACTAAAAAGGGACATAAACATTGTCTATTTAATGAAAAATAAAAATTCTCCACTTAAAACTTGTCTCTTTTGAAGGAGAGCAATTAAATGGTAAAAAAAATTTGATGAACTTAATATTTTCTCTCTTGACATCCCAGCTACAAAAATTGCAAGGACAACACATTTCTCTTATCATGTAATCTGTTCCGATTTATACAAGGAAAGACGAAGCTCATCTAAAGTCTTCAGCAAGGTCAAGTTTCAAAATTGTTCTCATATAGCTTCTGTAACAACGGTAAGCCTATCATCACACATTCATCATTGTATCCCATAACCTAATATACATCATGCCAAAACATTTCTCCTACACATAAAGCTTTCCTTATAATTGTTACGTGCAATATCATTAAAATACAAGAAATCCTGTTTTAGGCATTGAAAAAAACAATTAAAAGGACGCCATGAGTGAATATGTTAATGCCCTGGAAAAAATACACTTGGGAGATTGTTGAGGTATCAAAAGATAAACTAATTGTATGCTATGATTTTTCTCAATAAAATCTAAAGCAGATAGAACCCTGGAGTTGTGTAAAGTAAGATATTAGCAAATGATTATATTCAATCCTATAGTGAACAACCAAGGAACTTTTACTGTTGTTACTAAAATGAATATAGTATGCATCCTATTTTCTCTGACAGATTATTTAGATGGTTCATGCATTAATATGCTATGACAAAATGCATTTTTTACTTGAAGATATTGAATAATTTTATATGATCTTTCCATTCGAATTTAATAGCTCTTTCACGGAAAGTAGTTTTTGTAGATTTGAGAAGGAACTATATTGACTTCGAGTAATACCCAAAAGTATAATTTCATAGATTTTCAAAAAGGCATGTATGAAATGAGATATAAACAATGCCATGAATATCATGCTTTCTTCATAAAATTCTTCACTAACAAAAAATAAAATAAAATCTTATGTATGTTGATAATATAATTATTACGGGTGATAATAATAAAATGAATTACTTGGCAAAAAACACATCACATTATTTGAATTAAAGAACTTGACATGCTCAAATACCTTGTGGGTATAGAAGTTGTATGGTAAGAAAGTGTTAGTTTTATCTCTCAACAAATTATGATTTGGAACTTTTTATATAAATAAAAATGATTGATCACAAGCCTTTTGGAATTCCAACAAAAATCATATCATAAATTCAACACTGATGAAGGACTATAGGTTGATAATACATAATTTTTCTCCATTATGTCCCATTGAGTGTCATATTTTCATTTAATTCTAATAAATTAAGATAATTTTTTATACAACATGCCTAAGTTTCTTAGGTCTGCCTCTAACTTTTTTTAACATAGGTTAAATCTAAAACATTTACTCTCCTAACCGGATCATTAGATGATCGACGTTTAATTTGACCAAATCATCTAAGAAGACTCTCTTTAATCTTGTCTACTACTAGAGCTACGTCAATCCCTTCACAGACATATTCGTTTCACATTTTTTTTCTAAGTGTCAAGCCACTCATCCACCAAGCATTCTAATCTAAGCAACACAACTTAGTTTTATGCTTCTCTTTTATAGGCTAACATTCTGTGCCATAAAGTATTGCATGTCTCACCACCATCTTATAAAAGTTTTCTCAAGTCTAAGCAATACTTTTCTATCACACTAGAGACTCAATGCATTCCTGCACTTCAACCCATCCAACTTGAATTCTACCAATAACATCCTCATTTATATCACTCGCTTGGAATAATAGGCCCGAGATATTTGATCACCCATTATTACAACTTTACCACTAGATCTACTACTACTGAAATTACATTCTATGTATTAAGTTTTCGATCAACTCAAATGAAAACCTTTAGACTCTAATGTACACCTTCATAATTTAAATTTTTTTTGAACTCTTTCTGTAGTCTTATCCACAAGAAGGATATCATCAACAAAAAAACACACACCATGGTACATCCTCCTGTAAATGTCTAGTAAGAGTATCCATGAGTAAAGAAAAAATTTGGGCTTAAAGCCGATCTGATGTAATCCAGCTGAAACTGGAAACTACTTGGTCAATCCTCCTTCTGTTTAAACACAAGTAACTATTCCAGTATACATATCTTTAATGACTTAAATATAAGTCATATCAACACCTTTCTTTTATAGAACTCTCCAAAGAACTTTTCTTGGAACATTATCGTAAGCTTTGTCTAAATCAATAAAAGTCTTATGTAGATCCGCTTTACTCTCTCTCTATAATTCTCCATAAAACCTTTCAATAATTGTATATCATCCATAATAGACTTGCTGAACATAAACCCAAACTGATTATAAAAAATCTTTGTATCACGTCTTAACTTATGTTCAATTACTCTCTAATATATAACACATTAATTTAATTTCTCTATAATTTCCACTCTGGTGCATCTCGTTTACTCTTAAAATGGGACCAAAATACTCTTCATCTACTCAAGTATCTTTTTAGTATTTAAAATAATATTAAAAGATTTAGTAAGCCAAGAAGATCCCAAATCTCCTAAATATTTATACACTTATATTGGGATACCATTAAGTTCTACTGATTTTTCACATTTGGTTTTATTTAAAACCTCGTTAACTTCTTTTACTAATACGACGGTGAAAATAAAAAGTTTTATTATTATTAATGATATTAAGATTACTAAAGTTGATCATATTTTCAAGCACTTCCGCCTTTGTTGAATATCTTTCTCTAAAAAATATACTTTTTGATTTTCTTCTTTAATACACTTGTATTAAAGTTTTACTCTTTTTTTCTCCTTGTTTGGCTAGTTTATAAATATATCTTTCATCATATTTAACATTTAATCTATTATAAAAATAACAAATTATTCTCTTAGACTTCCTATGAGCCACCTTATATTTTTCCAGTTATCTCAGATTTTACATTAAAATCAATTTTTATAACTAAACTTCTTTTATTGTATTTTTTCTCACACATCTTGATTCCACCAGTAACTATTTTTATTTATAACTTTTCTTTTTGATTCTTCAAGTATATTTTTTGTCACTTGTTTAATAACATTTATTACTTTATCCCATATCAAATTAGTTTCTTCATGAACATCCCAAATCTTGAAATTTTGAAGTTTACTTATAAAATTAATTTTATTTGACTTTTAGGTGCTCCCATTTAATTCTATGATAATGTTTCATTGTATTGTTTATCTTTCAACTTTTTATCTTAAAATCCATAATTAATAATTGATGTTGAGTACTTAAATTTTTTACTTGGAATGATTTTACAATCCTTACATTTTTTACGGTTTTTTTTCTCATATGAAAATAATCAATTTGTGCTTTATTCGATCAATTCTTATAAGTAATACTATGTTTATCTCTTTTCTTAAATAAATTATTAGCAATAACAAAATCATAAGTAAAACAAAGTTTAATATGATTCTACCTTCTTCATTAATTACTTTGAAACCGTAGCCATTATGAATATTTCTAAAATCTTCTTTCACTCTACCAATATGTCCATTTAAATTTCTTCCAATAAAAATTCTTTTTTCAAGTGGTATTATTTGTATTAATTCTTTTAGGTCATTCTATTAATTTTTTTATGATATCTAAATCTACTTAAGAAGGATTTAACATTTGTAACATTAATAATCTTAGTATTAACAATAATTTTTATGACTATAATTCTAACTTCAATTCTATTAATTTTAATAATTTTCTCTTTCTATAATTACGCCAACACCATTTTTTGTGCGACTTTTATCTTAATACCAAAGTTTAAAACCTAAGCTATTAATCCATTTTATTGCATAATATCAAAGTTAAAATATTAAAAAAAAGAGGAAAAAAGAAAAAAAAAGTTACAAGTTAATTGAATCTATGCCACCCATCCTGACATCACTTTTATTGTAAGTCTCATAAGTAGGGCTATGAATAAATTGAGCCAAACTCGAGGTACCTTTGGCTTGATTAGTTAATCGAGTTTTAGCTTGAGCTTAAGTTTAATTGTATGACTTCGAGTTGGCTCTTGAGCAGGCTCATTTATTATGAAAGAAATTTGATGCAAATAATTATTATACTAAAAGAATAAGAAAATGAAATTTAGAGAAGTATTAGAAAATCATTTGATATAAATACTTACATTAAAAAAAATTAAAATCTTTTAACAAGTTTACACTTGAAATTTTGAATTCTAATATACTTTATGTATATTATATGGTTATATTTTTTGAAAGAGCCGGCTAATGAGCTAATGGATCGACTTGGGTATTATAGCTCAAGTTTGGCTTGTTATCACATTGAGCTCGACTTATGAGCCATTTATCGAGTTGAGCTCGAACCAAATCACGAGTTGACTTGACACAGTTACACTCATATTCATAAGTTAATTTATGCAGAAATTAAAGGAATCTTAACTTGAAGTTGCTTAAAGAGTTCTCATGAATCTATGATCAAAGCTTGAAAAGTTAATTCTGTATGGTAAATATGAATTCCTACAATTTNTTGAAAAAAATTTATGATACCCACAACAGCTTTCGAAATTGTTGCTTTCCACTTATTAACTTTATGACTTTTTTAAAAACTGTTGCAACTGTGCTAAACAGACCCTTGTAAGTTTGTACAAACTATATTCCTATTTATTTTCCAATTAAAAACAATTTCTTTGCAGCTGCAGAGTGCAATTGTCTATTCGCATAAATTTATAATGCCCAATTATTGCAACCTTTTTTAGCATCTTTGTTGAAGTNGTATTCCTATTTATTTTCCAATTAAAAACAATTTCCTTGCAGATGCACAGTGCAATTGTCTATTCACATAAATTTATAATACTTAATTATTGCAACCTTTTTTAGCATCTTTGTTGAAGTAATCGTTTGGGTTGGCTTTTTCACAGCTCTGTTTTCTATACATCCATTGTAGTATGTTTCACTATCACTTATTGTTTTTAATAATTTTTTCTTGTGGAGAAACAATATCTTATAATTAAATATATTTTAAGTGACACCATTAAATTTTTCTTTTAGGGCATGTTTTGGTTCTCAAGCAGTTCTGAATACCCATCAATCAATGAAATCAAAGTTCCATTTATCCATTTGCTGTTATAACCATTTACTTCAATGAATTTTCTCTTATGCTTTCGTTTTCTATTATATTCCTTTAGCTGACATATCTTTAAATATTTCTGTTTCATGTTATATACTTTGAGTCTTGTTTACAGGAATGTAAGGAAATTTACTGTTTCTCTTTGCAGGGCGTACAGGGGACTATATCTTCTCAACTGGGTTTATCGGTTCTTCACAGAGAACCATAGAGTTCGTTGGATACGTAAGCTTCCTTTTTATGATTCATACAATGTTTCCCATTCAAATAAAACTTTAGGGGTCATTTGGGGTTACTTTTTTTAAAATTTTTTAGTTTTAATTTGTTTTTCTTTTGATGTTAACTAAAATATTTTTAGGTTAATAAAAAACATATTTTATTTTTTATGTGGGTGGTGACCGCCGACACCTCCGACAGGGCGATGGCAACGGTGATGTTTGTCATGGGCGGCTGGCAGTGATGAAGGCGGTGGCCATAAGGGCTTGCAATGATTAGTTTTTTTGAAGAACATTTTAACTAGTTGAGTATTTTCTAGCAGCTTAATTTGTTTAAAAAAAATAAAAACTGNAAAAAAAAATGCTATTTGAGTATTTTCTAGCAGCTTAATTTGTTTTAAAAAAATAAAAACTGCTAAAAAACATATTAAGGGGTATTTTTGGATCACTTTTTGTTTTGTTTTTTTGTATTTTTTTGTTTGTATTTTATTTCTTATGTTTTGATTTGAAACAAAACATGATTAATCAGTTAAAAGTACTGTTATTTTTTAAGACACTCAACAAATCTAAAAGTTATTTTGAGTATTTTTAAGAAACATTATTTTATCTTTAAAAACAAAAAATAACAGGTAAAAATACACTAAATAAATTTATTCCATAGAGCAAATGAAAAAAAAAAAAAATCCCAAATGAACCGTAACCTTTTTCTTTTAGTCAATTATAATAAATGAAATTTCACCACTGCAAAACTGACCTCGTTTAAATACGCGTCTTGCGCTTGTATATACTCATACCAAGAGCACTATATGTCGAGAAAGGATTTATGAATTGCATTTGAATTTCTTTTAGCTCATGCATATTCATATGTGCTAGGCATTGTACTTAAGACTTGTAATTAGGGACAAAACACTAAATCACTAGTCCATGCACAAATTACATATGAGATTTGAGATACTACTTGTTCAATAAACATATCATCTAATGCTTATAAAGTAAACAATACTTGATGTTTGCTTGCAGCCTGGTTATCCGGCCTTATTCAAACAGTCATCTACACTGATTTCTTCTATTATTACATAAAGAGGTACACAATACCCTAACTATCATATTCATATTTTTTTCATATAATCTTTAGAGGATAATAATATTCTTTTTTCCATGCCTTGCTAGTTGGAAAAACCGTGAAAAGTTGAAGCTTCCAGCTTGAGAATGGCAGCATCAATATGTCTCATTTAAGGGAGATTTAGATGCTTTTTGGCTGACATAAGTGAAGTTCTTACTTTGCTAACTGTTTTTCTTTTATTTTGAGGTTTTTGAGAGTTTTAAGCTGTCTTTCTTTAGGAAATTAAGTTATATTGGCTTATAGAGGAGCCGAAGCACCTGGATTAACACTCCAATGGGCAATGTTTTTTTTTAATTGGATAATTACATACATAACATCAGAAATGTTGCTATTTACAAATTGGCCTCACAGGTTAATTTTTTATATTATTGAATCCATTTATTTATACTTGCCATGATCAAATCATTAGCATTTTGATAAGAGTGAGTGAAAGATATGAGTTGTGGGTTTTTTTTTGTGAATTTTGATATTTGAGTGACAATTTAAGTAGGGTTGGAAGAGGGTGATTTCTTTTTGTTAGTAGTAACTATTCAGGTGCATTGTTTGCAAATGCCTCCATTACTTATGGCTAATTTATGCATTTTATTGGTTTAGCATATTGTACATAATGGTGTTTTTTTAATTGACCTTTTTTTGGGGGGTTTAAGATCATGTAAAATAATAATGTCTATTCATCATGAGGATAAGGTTGAACTTTTGAACTTGCCATGTAATCTATATTTAGTATCTTGTTTTTGTTATTTGCTAATAATTGTTTAATGTCATCATTATTGTTACCGGTCTTTTGATTCGGCATGATATTTTCATTTTACCTCGAGCTTTTAAATGAACTAAAAACTTGGATTGGCTTACATGCTCGGCTTGAGAAGGTGGTGAAGTTCTGTTTCATTGTAGTCAAATGCTATTGCATGGAAAGATTTTCATTTGATGAAGTAATGTCTAAGTTGTTTCGTAAGAACGATAATTTTTTATCTTATTCAGATCACAGTTCGTAGCAGACATTCCCTGTTCAACGGACGTGACTTTTAAAGGAGCTCTGCTAAATCATCATACATTTTTTATTTAATGGAAATTTATGTATATACAACACAATTTTTATGTATTTATAAATCAACACTAGAAGTTTGATATTTACATTTATTTATATCTTAGTGTCATAAACTTATGGATAAAAAAAATGCATATTTTACTTTTAAAAAAAAGATAGTAATGATGATATTTTTGAAGTGCGGTTAAAAGATTTGAGTGATATGCATATAAATATGTATGTTTGGGTGTTAAGATATGTAAATATATAAGGATTGTGTGGTATGCATGTACATGTCCATTCATTTTATTAAAAAAAATATTCTTTTTCCAATGTTTGTGGGTCTTTAGTATTTGCTATGTTTATTATAGCGGACCATTTAACTTGTCATTGGATTAATTAAAGCTTACTAGAATGACTTAGGGACCGTTTGGGGCAGCTTATAAGTGCGGGCGGTGTTTTCAAAACGCCGCCGTACCGTTTGGTTCGCGCTTATCGCCAGCTTATCCGAAACTGCGTTTGTGTATTTACACTAAACGTAAGCCGTAGGTCGACCCCTGCGGTCGCCCGCGGGCTGCGTTTCAAGATAAGCAGCTTATCCTGAAACACACAAACTGCCCCAAATGGACCCTTAGGCTTTTTAATTGTTGTTTCTTTTAAATAAAATTGGGACCATTGATCAGTCATATTAATTTTATGACTAATGCACAAATTATCATATCAATGCATAATTATTTACATGATTTTCATCTTTTCTTTTTTGTGGCAAAACATCTTGAATGAGTGCTTTAAAATTGCCTTAAAAAAATAAAAGGCTCAACTTTAGTATTAGAGTTTTGTTACATTTTTTTTTCGAATTTATAATATTTTTAAAATTTTCTTTTTAAATAATTTTATGCATTTTCTTTACTTTTGTATATTTTCAGGGTTTTTGGTTTTATTTTCTATGAATTTATTTTAAACTTTCTTTGATTTTCATACATTTTATATTCTACCAATATGTAAATGAATGACACAATTTTGAATGGGTATCCAAACTTTACCCAGCAAGCAAAAATGGTGAAGCCCAATGAGCACAATTATGAGATTAATATAGTAATATTAATTTTTTCTTATTTTAGCGTAAGGTCAAATTATTGTTAATTGAAATACATGAGACCCACTTTTATTTAAGTTTATTTAAGATAAGAATGCATGACACATATTAAAAATATATATATTTATCATTTTATTATATGTTAACATCAATTTTTTAGAGCCGTCAGCGGGCATGGCATGCACCAGATCGAAGCTTCATCCTATCCTGATCCAACTAAGAAGTCGTTATCGACGGTCAGAATTGGTCCCCTCGATCTAGGGCGAACTCGACGACCATCTTGATGCTTGGATTCGTGGCTTGAACGGATTATAAAATCCCCTTGACGGACTTCTTGAAGTCAAAATGCCAAAGGGTCTGACGTGACCATGCCTTAAACATGCTTCACCACGTCTTAAGTCACCTGAGTTGTGGCAACCTCCACCCTCGGCGTGACCACCCCGAAGGCGACTGACCATGTTGACCAAACAAAGATTTTTTGCATAATTATGCCACTTTCGGGTGTGACGAGGCCCGATTCTTCACAGGTCGCAACATAACCTATAAAGGCGTGACCACACTAGTCCAACAGAGCGTATGACGTAATTACTCAGAGGTGAGGGCGTGCTGATACATCTTAAAATTACATGTTATTAAATATACATTTCATGCTCATTTTTTGTACTTTTTTTGATGATATTGTGCTTTAATGAAAAATATTTTGCAGGTTTTTGGTTCCAGGTATAAGAAATGAATTTTGGAGAAAATGAAGCAAAAACGGTGCAATTTGGAGCACATTTTGTTGGAGAAAGATTGAAGCTAAAATAAGGTGAAACAGAGCTAACTAAAGCTGCCCCAACTTTTGAACTGGCGCCATATCGCCAGTCACGTCGAGAAATAGGCGCCATAGAGCCGATTCTAGCGCCAATAACCGTTTAGAGCGGTTATTGCTCGATATTAAGAGTTTTTAAGCACCATTTAGCACTTGGGAATGCACATTTTGACATTTCAAACTCTTGGAAACTCCAAGAACGTCCAAATGTCGTAGATAGAAGTAGGAAACTTAGATTTCTACAATTTTTGGAGAGATTGGTGAGAGATTTTGAGAGATATCTGAAAGGAATTGTAGGAACTTTGTGTGGATCAGCAGGAGGCTTTGTTGGAGGGATTTTCATCTTTTCAGAGGAAAAAAAAACTAAGTATTGTATTCTTCATTATCTTATAATTGTTGTAAATACTTTTCTAGTGAATTTGTTTTAATTTAAACAAAATTTTCTATTGTGTTTTCTCCATGCTTAGTGTAATTTTCCTTACTCTTTTTTTTGTGATTAAAATGGCTTGAAGATTTCTTTTATTCCGAAATTGTGATTCTATTTTCACCGGTTCTTATTTTATATTGCAAACCTATCACTTATAATGTTAAAATCCGCTGCGAAACATAAAAACCCGGGAGGGCTATGATTTCACCCATCCAGCGAGTGCACACTAACCTTACGAGGAGGGAATCCAAATCTAAAGAGAGTACAAATAGATAGAGAGATAAGTTTTGATGGACGTAGAATTGATTTTTCTAGTGTGACAGACTCAATCTTTTATCAATTTAGTCTAAAGTTGGAACTAAGGGTCCCTGGTAGGTCCTATAGAGAGGGCTCAGTGGGTAATCTAGAAGTAGCATACTAGAATCTACCCAGCATTAGCACACAAGCTGGAACTTACTTTAGATTAGTCATTGTTCTTTATGCACTCAGAATAGGGTAAAGAAGCAGGTGTGCTCCTATTTGTCATAATACAATATTTTAAACTTTGAACATTTAATTCCTACACTGATTATAATCTCATTGCAAGGGAAAAAAGATTTTAATTATACAAAACCTTTTCAAATTTTAACCAACCCCCCTTAGATTAGGTTTTTATCTAATTTAGTTAACTTTAATTTTATGGTAAATTAGTAAATTCAGGAAAATCAAACTTTTTGAGTTAAGAAGCTATTTATAGTAAATTAGTAAATTTAGGAAAATCAAACTTTCAAACTTTAATTTCCCTAAAGTTACTAACTTTATTATTATTATTTATTTAAGAGTTTTTTTTGCCTTTATATATCAAACATGGCTACATTGTGCTCTTCATGAGTTAAGAAGCTCTTTATGCTGGAGGGAGTTCTTTAGCCTAAAAAAAACATCCATTCAAGAGTTGGAATTAATACACTTAGATCTTCATGTAGATTGACTTTCTTCTACAAGAAAATTCCAGTGAATTCTTATGATATGTCTGAATTAGATAAATTGAAAGATAATACAAATGAATTTTATTTAATAGTTTTATATTAGGTGGTCAATTTATAGATATATAATTAATAGTTAATTAGATTTATCTAGAAAATAGTAATATTATATGCAATTTTTATTAAAAATATAATGATTTCACTTGCTATTTTTTATTGATAATTTTTCTATCCAACTATAATACAAAAAGGAAATAAGACTTTTTAGAACATTATTATGACTCACATGTTCTCTCATCACAAAAAAATAAAACAAAATNTCATCAAGAATAAAATGATTTCACTTGCTATTTTTTATTGATAATTTTTCTATCCAACTTTAATACAGAAAGGAAATAAGACTTTTTAGAACATTATTATGACTCACATGTTCTCTCATCACAAAAAAATAAAACAAAATTTCATCAACCTAAATAAAAAATATGTATTTTACATAAAATTCTCATGAATCTAAAAATTAGGGAGAACTAACTTTAATTTAATTCAACTTGAATTTGTTAATTTCCTTCTTTTTTTCTATTTCTTGAACCAAATAGAGCTCTGAGTTCTTTGCTCCTTCTAGTATCAAGAGATTTAGACCATTCCCCTTCAACCCTTTCTTCTATGAGATCGATGGTTGTTGGATTCACTTCGTTAAATATTGAATATTTATGGCTGTTGGCATTATTTTGATATTTAAGATCAATGTTCATATTAATTTGANCGAATCTAAAAATTAGGGAGAACTAATTTTAATTTAATTCAACTTGAATTTGTTAATTTCCTTCTTTTTTCTATTTCTTGAACCAGATAGAGCTCTGGGTTCTTTGCTCCTTCTAGTATCAAGTGATTTAGATCATTCCCCTACAACCCTTTCTTCTATGAGATCGATGGTTGTTGGATTCACATCGTTAAATATTGAATATTTATGGCTGTTGGCATTATTTTGATATTTAAGATCAATGTTCATATTAATTTGAGTTTCCAAGCTCCATACCAAGCAATAAATAGTCGTAAGCTCAAGACATCCTTAAATGTGTTCTATACATGAGGACCAATGAGTTGGTTTCATAGATGAAAAAAATTCCACCTCCACAAAGACTCATACTCAAAAGCTCACCCAAATAATTAATTATCTATTTAACCGAGGCTGCGTGGAAGCGAACCCCCCATAACACAATTATCACACCCGCTATCGCTGACCACTCTATCATTTAAGCAGAATGCCACAAATCTAGCCCATAAACATTCCAAATCATCAGCCAGACCCGGTCTAGATAAGTTATAATACGTCTATGACCATATTTGCGAGAGTAGTGGATGCAAGTCTTGATTGAGGGAATAGTGGATTAAAGATGTTGAAGGAGAAAATGATGGGCATAGGTTTTGAAAGATAGGCTTATAAATTTGATAATTGACTAGANGGATCTAGGCCATAAACATTCCAGATCATCAGCTAGACCCGGTCTAGATAAGTTATAATACGTCTATGACCGTATTTGCGAGAGTAGTGGATGCAAGTCTTGATTGAGGGAATAGTGGATAAAAGATGTTGAAGGAGAAAATGATGGGCATAGGTTTTGAAAGATAGGCTTATAAATTTGATAATTGACTAGATTTCTCCACCCACTTTCTCCCATCAAATTACATTTACTATTTAGTGGTCACCACCTTTACTTAATGCGCCGGCCTCTCACCATTTTTAATTTCTATTAAATGGACAAGTAATCGACCCCCTTCTTTCAACATGAATAATGACAGAAAAGCTGAAATCAGTCATGACTAAACAAACTAATATTTAAATTCAGCATTGTTTTCAGGAAAGCACTGACCCATCTTCTTCTCTGGTTCTGCCACGTGCTGTATATGCCACGTGGCAGAGAGGAATGAGGTGCGGTGGGACCGAAGGTGTGAAATATAAATAATGTTATAATCATTTAAGACTTTTATGATGGACAGATGTAGCCCTGAGGCATCCCATCAGCAAGTGAGATCTCTTTCTTAATCAAACCCTAATTTATATATATATATATATNAATAAAAATTCTTTTTTCAAGTGGTATCATTTGTAGGTCATTCTATTAATTTTTTTTTGAACCTGTATCTAAACCTACTTGAGAAGGATTTAACATTTGTGACATTAATAATCTTAGTATTAACAATAATTTTTATGTCTATAGTTCTAACTTCAATTCTATTAATTTTAATAATTTTCTCTTTCAAACCCTTATCTATAATTACGCCAACACCATTTTTTGTGCGACTTCTGTCTGAATACCAAAGTTTAAAACTTAAGCTATTAATTCATTTTATTGCATAATATCAAAGTTAAAATATTAAAAAAAAAGAGGAAAAAAAGAAAAAAAGTTATAAGTTAATTGAATCCATGTCACCCATCCTGACATCACTTTTATTGTAAGTCTCATAAGTCAGGGCTATGAATAAATTGAACCAAACTCGAGGTACCTTTGGCTTGATTAATTAATCAAGTTTTAGCTTGAGCTTAAGTTTAATTGTATGATTTCAAGTTGACTCTTGAGCTGGCTCATTCATTATAAAGAAATTTGATGCAAATAATTATTGTACAAAAATAATAAAAAAATGAAAATTAGAGGAGAAGCATTAGAAAATCACTTGATATACATAATTAAATAAAAAAATTTTAAAAATTTTTAACAAGCTTACACTTGAAATTTTGTATTCTAATATACTTTAGGTATATTATATGGTTATATTTTTTAAAAGAGCCGACTAATGAGCTAATGGGTCGACTTGGGTATAGCTCAAGTTTGGCTTGTTATCACATTGAGCTTGACTTATGAGCCATTTATCGAGTTGAGCCTGAACCAAATCACGAGTTGACTTGACATAGTTACACTCGTATTCATAAGTTAATTTATGCAGAAATTAATCGAATCTCAACTTTAAGTTGCTCATAGAGTTCTCATGAATCTATGATCAAAGCTTGAAAAGTTAATTCTGTATGGTAAATATGAATTCCTACAATTTGAAGATTTACCAATGTAGACTATGCGGGATAATCAATAGATAGGAGACCCACTTTAGGATATTGCATGCTACTGAAAATAAATTTATAGCATGTTGTCTTAAGCTCAAGTGCTCTAAATTAAGAGCAATTGCTCAAGATATCTATGAACTTTTATGATTTACAATAATAACGTATTATTTAAAAATTAAATAAAAATGACCTATGAGATGATACTGTGACAATAAGTTTGCAATCAACATTGCTCATAATACAACACAACATGATAAAATCAAACATGTGGGGGTAAATAGACATTTCATAAATATGACACTAGAAAATGGGTTAATTTGCACTTCATATGTCCTAATGGGAGGTCAATGTTTGTATGTGCTTAACGTCATTGATTCATTNTTATAATATTTAAAAATTAAATAAAAATGACCTCTGAGATGATACTGTGACAATAAGTCTGCAATAAATATTGCTCATAATACAACATAACATGATGGAATCAAACATGTGGGGGTAAATAGACATTTCATAAATATGACAATAGAAAATGGGTTAATTTGCACTTCATATGTTCTAATGGGAGGTAAAGGTTTGTATATTTATCAAAGAACTTTGTAATCCCTCATTCAAAAGTATTTCAAGCAAACTTTGAATGGTCAATCTATATGATCTAATTTGATGGCGATTGTTGAAAGTACTATGATTGCTAAATAAGGAATGAAATAAGCTATGATCTTATTTGTTAAATAAGGACAAATATATGATATGGATTCATATGCCTAACATGAGAGGTGCCATGAATTCATGTGCTTAACGTCATCGATTCATTTGTTTAACATGAAAAGAGAAGTACCATAGATTGCATTTTCCCACTGGTCAAGATGGAATGTTTTGCACTGTAGTTTTAATTTTAATATTTTCATTTTGTTTTTATTATTTTTTACTTATATTGTACGTAATGTTGCATATAATGCTCATTGGGGAAATGAGCAAATCAAGCTTTCTAGCTTCTGTTTTTAAAAAGTAATATGAATTCACAAATTATATTATTCATCATATTTACTCAATAATGTAAAATTGGTATAATCTTATTCTAAGAACCATACTAGGAGTTCTTAAACTTTGACTTGCAAGCTTGACAAAGCAGCAAATAGGTGCTGAGTTCATATTCTCATACATAAATTTATTTTCTTGTTTACATTAAAAAAAAAGGCCACAATCTAGACATTAATATGATAATACATATGTAACATATAATTTCAACCTAAAATTCAAAACAAAACCTATGAATGCTTGTATGGTTTAAAAAAGATAATCAAATTAAGATATTGTTGTTTTTGGCATTAAGTTAGATGTTACTGAGTGATCCTAAATGAAGTAACCTTTAGTTATTTATGGATTTAATGCTTTAAGCTGTCTAATAGCTTCAAATGTATAGTCATGCTACATAAAAATATGTAGTTTTTTTTTTTTTTTTGAACCCACATGCTTAAGCATTTCTAACTGACTATGTTATAAATCAGATTTTATTTCACCATGTTGATAATTTTATGTTGCATTGAATTAATTTCCAAAGATGCCTGAACCGAATGTCATAGCCCAAAATACAAATCTGACCGCTACATANGTTCTTAAACTTTTACTTGCAAGCTTGACAAAGCAGCAAATAGGTGCTGAGTTCATATTCACATACATAAATTTATTTTCTTGTTTACATAAAAAAATAGGTTACAATCTAGACATTAATATGATAATATATAACATATTATTTCAACCTAAACTTCAAAACAAAACCTATGAATGCTTGTATGGTTTAAAAAAGATAATCAAATTAAATATTGTTGTTTTTGGCATTAAGTTAGATATTACTGAGTGATCCTAAATGTAGTAACCTTTAGTTATTTATGGATTTAATGCTTTAAGCTGTCTAATAGCTTCAAATGTATAGTCATGCTACATAAAAATATGTAGTTTTTTTTTTTTTGAACCCACATGCTTAAGCATTTCTAACTGACTATATTATAAATCAGATTTTATTTCACCATTTTGATAATTTTATGATGCATTGAATTAATTTCCAAAGATGCCTGAACCGAATGTCATAGCCCAAAATACAAATCTGACCACCACATAAATACATTTTTTTACATGATTTCTTGCATGTGTTTTTTAATTTCACTCGTATATATTACATTGCAAGTAAATTTTATTTTCCCTGCTATTTGTTATATAAATGCTCTTAAAAATTATGAAAATTGTTAACTTTTTAGGTAACGTCACTGTCATTGTCTAGTTTCAGGCAATTGGGTTTGCTTGGAGTATAGCTTATTCATTGCTGTGCGTTTTAGACTATTGCCATACAATTGTTAGGCTATTTCTTTCTCGNTTTAACTTTTTAGGTATCGTCACTATCATTGTCTAGTTTCAGGCACTTGGGTTTGCTAGGAGTATAGCTTATTCATTGCTGTGCGTTTTAGACTATTGCCATACAATTGTTAGGCTATTTCTTTCTCGCTGTTTATTATAAATTGATTTGGTAAGACATAGCTTTTCACAATGAAATCTATTAATGTGATAGTTATAAGAAAACTGCCATCAAATTTTTTCAATGGAAAAAAAATTGAAAAAAATTGATGATACCCACAACAGCTTTCGAAATTGTTGCTTTCCACTTATTAACTTTATGCTTCTTTAAAAACTGTTGCAACTGTGCTAAACAGACCCCAGTAAGTTTGTACAAACTATATTCCTATTTTATTTTCCAATTAAAAACAATTTCTTTGCAGATGCACAGTGCAATTGTCTATTCGCATAAATTTATAATGCCCAATTATTGCAACCTTTTTTAGCATCTTTGTTGAAGTAATCGTTTGGGTTGGCTTTTTCACAGCTCTGTTTTCTATACATTCATTATAGTATGTTTCACTATAAGTTACTGTTTTTAATAAATTTTTCTTGTTGAGAAACAATATCTTATAATTAAATATATTTTAAGTGACACCATTAAATTCTTCTTTTAGGGCATGTTTTAGTTCTCAAGCAGTTCTGAATATCCATCAATCAATGAAATCAAAGTTCCATTTATCCATTTGCTGTTATAACCATTTACTTCAATGAATTCTTTCTTATGCTTCCGTTTTCTATTATATTCCTTTAGTTGACATATCTTTAAATATTTCTGTTTCATGTTATATGCTTTCAGTCTTGTATACAGGAATGTAAGGAAATTTACTGCTTCTCTTTGCAGGGCGTACAGGGGACTATATCTTCTCAACTGGGTTTATCGGTTCTTCACAGAGAACCATAGAGTTCGTTGGATACGTAAGCTTCCTTTTTATGATTCATACAATGTTTCCCATTCAAATAAAACTTTAGGGGTCATTTGGGGTTACTTTTATTTTTATTTTTTAGTTTTAATTTGTTTTTGTTTTGATGTTAAATAAAATATTTTTAGGTTTATAAAAAACATATTTTATTTTTTATGTGGGTGGTGGCTGCCGACACCTCCGACAGGACGATGGCAATGGTGATGTTTGTCATGGGCGGCTGGCAGTGATGAAGGCGGCGGCCATAAGGGCTTGTAATGATTAGTTTTTTTTCAAGAACATTTAAAAAAAATGCTATTTGAGTATTTTCTAGCAGCTTAATTTGTTTTAAAAAAAATAAAAACTTCTAAAAAAACATATTAAGGGGTATTTTTGGATCACTTTTTGTTTTGTTTTTTGTATTTTTTTGTTTTTATTTTATTT
Organism: Phalaenopsis hybrid cultivar; assembly: GCA_002079205.1. Lineage (NCBI taxonomy): Eukaryota > Viridiplantae > Streptophyta > Magnoliopsida > Asparagales > Orchidaceae > Phalaenopsis > Phalaenopsis hybrid cultivar. The sequence goes on from JXCR01145885.1 coordinate 60,742, forward strand.
TTTATGTTTTGATTTTAAACAAAAGATGATTAATCAGTTAAAAGTACTGTTATTTTTTAAGACACTCAAAACATCTAAAAGTTATTTTGAGTATTTTTAAGAAACATTATTTTATCTTTAAAAACAAAAAATAACAGGTAAAATACACTAAATAAATTTATTCCATAGAGCAAATGAAAAAAAAATCCCCAAATAAACCATAACCTTTTTCTTTTAGTCAATTATAATAAATGAAATTTCACCACTGCAAAACTGACCTCGTTTAAATACGCGGCTTGTGCTTGTATATACTCGTACCAAGAGCACTATATGTCGAGAAAGGATTTATGAATTGCATTTGAATTTTTTTTTAGCTCATGCATATTCATATGTGCTAGGCTTTGTACTCCAGACTTGTAATTAGGGACAAAACACTAAATCACTAGTCCATGCACAAATTAGATATGAGATTTGAGATACTACTTGTTCAATAAACAGATCATCTAATGATTATAAAGTAAACAAAACTTGATGTTTGTCTTGCAGCCTGGTTATCCGGCCTTATTCAAACAGTCATCTACACCGATTTCTTCTATTATTACATAAAGAGGTACACAATACCCTAACTATCATATTCATATTTTTCTCATATAATCTTTAGAGGATAATAATATTCTTTTTTCCATGCCTTGCTAGTTGGAAAAACCGTGAGAAGTTGAAGCTTCCAGCTTGAGGATGGCAGCATCAATATGTCTCATTTAAGGGAGATTTAGATGCTTTTTGGCTGACATAAGTGAAGTTCTTACTTTGCTAACTGTTTTTCTTTTATTTTGAGGTTTTTGAGAGTTTTAAGCTGTCTTTCTTTAGGAAATTAAGTTATATTGGCTTATAGAGGAGCCGAAGCACCAGGATTAACACTCCAATGGGGCAATGTTTCTTTTTTAATTGGATAATTACATACATAACAGCCGAAATGTTGCTATTTACAGATTGGCCTCACAGGTTAATTTTTTATATTATTGAATCCATTTATTTATACTTGCCATGATCAAATCATTAGCATTTTGATAAGAGTGGGTGAAAGATATGAGTTTTTTTTTTTTGTGAATTTTGATATTTGAGTGACAATTTAAAAAGGGTTGGAAGAGGGTGATTTTTTTTTTGTTAGTAGTAACTATTCAGGTGCATTGTATGCAAATGCCTCTATTACTTATGGCTATGCAGTTTATTGGTTTAGCATATTGTATATAATGGTGTTTTTTAATTGACCCTTTTTTTTTGGGTTTAAGATCATGTAAAATAATAATGTCTATTCATCATGAGGATAAGGTTGAACTTTTGAACTTGTCATGTTATCTATATTCAGTATCTTGTTGTTGTTATTTGCTAATAATTATTTAATGTCATCATTATTTTTACCGGTCTTTTGATCCGGCATGATATTTTCCTTTTACCTCAAGCATTTAAATGAACTAAAAGCTTGGATTGGCCTACACGCTCGGCTTGAGAAGGTGGTGAAGCTCTGTTTCGTTGTGTTGTCAAACGCTATTGCATGGAAAGATTTTCATTTGATGAAGTAATGTCTAAGTTGTTTCGTAAGAATGATAATTTTTTTTTACCTTATTTAGATCACAGTTCGCAACAGACATTCTCTGTTCAGCGGACGTGACTTTTAAAGGAGCTCTGCTAAATGATCATGCATTTGTTATTTAATGGAAATTTTTGTATATACAACACAATTTTTATGTGTTTATAAATATTTACATTTATTTATATCTTAGTGTCATAAACTTATGGATAAAAAATGCATATTTTACTTTAAAAAAAAGATAGTAATGATGATATTTTTAATGTGCAGTTAAAGATTTGAGTGATATGCATATAAATACATATGTTTGGGTGTTAAGATATGTAAATATATAAGAATTGTGTGGTATGCATGTACATGTCCATTTTATTAAAAAAACTGTTCTTTTTCCAATGTTTGTGGGTCTTTAGTATTTGATATGTTTATTATAGTGGACCATTTAACTTGTCATTGGATTAATTAAAGCTTATTAGAATGACTTAGGCTTTTTAATTGTTGTTTCTTTTGAATAAAATTGGGACCATTGATCAGCCATATTAATTTTATTATTAATGCACAAATTATCATATCAATGCATAATCATTTACATGATTTTTTTTTTCTTTTTTTTTTGGGTGGCAAAACATCTTGAATGAGTGCTTTAAAATTGCCTTAAAAAAATAAACTTTAGTATTAGAGTTTTGTTACATTTATTTTTTGAATTTATAATATTTTTAAAATTTTCTTTTTAAATAATTTTTATGCATTTTCCTTACTTTTGTATATTTTCAGGGTTTTGGGTTTTATTTTCTATGAATTTATTTTAGACTTCATTTGATTTTCATACATTTTATATTCTAATGTTTTGAAAAAGATTTATGGCATATTGGGCATGTTAATATAACTCAAAATGCATGACACAATTTTGAATGGGTATACAAACTTTACCAAGCAAGCAAAAATGGTGAAGCCCAATCAGCACAATATGAGATTAATATAGTAATATTAATTTTTTCTTATTTTAGCATAAGGTCAAATTATTGTTAATTGAAATGCATGAGACCCACTTTTATTTAAATTAAATTAAGATAAGAATGCATGACACATATAAAAAATATATATGTTTATCATTTTATTATATGTTGACATCAATTTTGTAGAGCCGTCAGCGGGCATGGCATGCACCAGATCGAAGGTTCATCCTATCTTGATCCTATTAAGAAGTCGTTACCGACGGTCGGAATTGGTCCCCCTGATCTAGGGAGAACTCAACGATCATCTTGATGCTTGGATTTGTGGCTTGAACGGATTATAAAACCCCCTCGACGGACTTCTGGAAGTCAAAATGACTTGAGGGTCTGACGTGACCACGCCTTAAACATGCTACACCACGCCTTAAGTCACCTGAGTTGTGGCAACCTCCACCCTCGGCGTGACCACCCTGAAGGCGGCTGATCACGTTGACCAAACAGAGATTTTTGCATAATTACGCCACTTTCGGGTGCGACCAGACTCAATTCTTCACAGGTCGCAACATAACCTATAAAGGCATGACCACGCTAGTCCAACAGAGCGTACGATGTAATTACGCAGAGGTGCGGGCGTGCTGATACATATTAAAATTATCTGTTTTAAATATACATTTAATGCTCATTTTTTTCACCTTTTTGACGATATTATGCTTTAATGAAAATATTTTGCATGTTTTTTGTTCCAGGTATAAGAAATGAATTTTGGAGAAAATGAAGCAAAAATGGTGCAATTTGGAGCACATTTTGTTGGAGCAAGATTGAGGCTAAAACGGGGTGAAACGAAGCTAATTGGAGCCACCCAACTTTTGAACTAGCGCCATAGCGCAAGTCACGTTGAGAAACAGGCACCATAGCGCCGATTCTAGCGCCAGTAACCGTTTAGAGCGGTTATTGCTCGATATTAGGAGTTTTTAAGCACCATTTGACACTTGGGAATGCACATTTTGACATTTCAAACTCTTGGAAACTCCAAGAACGTCCGAAGGTCGTAGATAGAAGCAGGAAACTTAGATTTCTACATTTTTTGGAGAGATTGGTGAGGGATTTTGAGAGATATCTGAAAGGAATTGTAGGAACTTTGTGTGGATCAGCAGGAGGCTTTGTTGGAGGAATTTTCATCATTTTTTAGAAGAAAAAAAAATAAGTGTTGTGTTCTTAATTATCTTATAATTGTTGTAAATACTTTTATAGTGAATTTGCTTTGATTTAAACCAAATTTTCTATTGTGTTTTCTCCATTCTTAGTGAGTAGTTTTCCTTATTCTTTTTTTTTTTATGATTAAAATGGCTTGAAGATTTCTTTTATTCCGAAATTGTGATTGTATTTTCATCGGTTCTTATTTTATTTTGCAAACCAATCACTTGTAATGTTAAAATTGGCTGCGAAACATAAAGATTCGGGAGTGCTATGATTTCACCAAACTAGTGAGTCCACACAAACCTTATAAGGAGGGAACCCAAATCTAAAGAGAGTGCAGATAGATAGAGAGATAAGTTTTGATGGACGTAAAATTGGTTTTTCCAGAGTGATAGGCTAAATCCTTTACCAATTTAGTCTAAAGTTGGAACTAAGGGTCTCTGGTAGGTCATATAGAGAGGGCTCAGTGGATAATCTAGAAGTGACAGACTAGAATCTACCCAGCATTAGCACACAAGCTGAAACTTACTTTAGATTAGTCATTGTTCTTTATGCACTCGGAATAGGGTAAAGAAGCAAGTGTGCTCATATTTGCCATAATACAATATTTTAAACTTTAAACATTCAATTTCTACATTGATTATAATCTCATCACAAGGGAAAATGGATTTTAATTATACAAAAACATTTCAAATTTTAACCAACCCCCTTAGGTTTGGTTTTTATCTAATTTAGTTAACTTTAATTTTATGGTAAATTAGTAAATTTAGGAAAATCAAACTTAATGAGTTAAGAAGCTCTTTATGGTAAATTAGTAAATTTAGGAAAATCAAATTTTCAAACTTTAATTTCCCTAAAATTACTAACTTTATTATTATTATTTATTTAAGAGTTTTTTTGCCTTTATACATCAAACAGTGCTACATTGTGCTCCTCATGAGTTAAGAAGCTCTTTATGCTGGAGGGAGTTCTTTAGCCTAAAGAAAAACATCCACTCAAGGGTTGGAATTAATGCTCTTAGACCTCCATGTAGATTCACATTCTTCTATAAGAAAATTTCAGTGAATTCTTATGATATGTTTGAATTAGATAAATTGAAAGATAATACAAATGAATTTTATTTAATAGTTTTATATTAGTTGGTCAATTCATATATATATAATTAATAGTTAATTAGATTTATCTAGAAAATAGTAATAATATATGCAATTTTCATCAACAATAAAATGATTTCACTTGCTATTTTTTATTGATAATTTTTCTATCCAACTTTAATACAAAAAAAAGGAAATAAGACTTTTTAGAACATTATTGTGACTCACATGTTCTCACATCACAAAAAATAAAACAAAATTTCTTCAACCTAAATAAAAAATATGTATTTTACATAAATTTCTCATGAATCTAAAAATTAGGGAAAACTAGCTTTAATTTAATTCAACTTGAATTTGTTAATTTCCTTCTTTTTTCTATTTCTTGAACCAAATAGAGCTCTGGGTTCTTTGCTCCTTCTAGTATCAAGAGATTTAGATCATTCCCCTACAATCCTCTCTTCTATGAGATCGATGGTTGTTGGATTCACTTCGTTAAATATTGAATATTTATGGCTATTGGCATTATTTTGATATTTAAGATCAATGTTCATATTAATTTGAGTTTCCAAGCTTCATACTAAGCAATAAATAATCGCAAGCTCAAGACATCCTTAAATGTGTTCTATACATGAGTATCAATGAGTTGGCTTCATAGATGAAAAAAAATTCCACCTCCACAAAGACTCATACTCAAAATCTCACCCTAAACAATTAATTATCTATTTAGCCGAGGCTGCGTGGAAGCGAACCCCCATAACACAATTACCACACCCGCTATCGCCGATCTCTCTATCATTTAAGCAGAAGGTCACAGATCTATCCCATAAACGTTCCAGATCATCAGCTAGACCCGGTCTAGATAAGTTATAATACGTTTATGACCATATTTGCGAGAGTAGTGAACGCAAGTCTTGATTGAGGGAATAGTGGATAAAAGATGTTGAAGGAGAAAATGATGGGCATAGGTTTTGGGAAGATAGGCTTGGAAATTTGATAATTAACTGAATTTCTCCACCCACTTTCTCTCATCAAATTACATTTACTATTTAGTGGTCACCACCTTTACTTCAATGCGCCGGCCTCTCCCCATTTTTAATTTCCATTAAATGGATAAGTAATCGACCCCCTTCTTTCAACATGAATAATGACAGAAAAGCTGAAATCAGTCATGACTAAACAACTATTATTTAAATTCAGCATTGTTTTCAGGAAAGCACTGACCCGTCTTCTTCTCTGCTTCTGCCACGTGCTGTATATGCCACGTGGCATGAGAGGAATGAGGTGCGGTGGGACCGAAGGTGTGAAATATAAATAGTTTTATAATCATTCAAGACTTTTATGATGGACAGATGTAGCCCTGAGGCATCCCATCAACATCAAAAAGCAAGTGAGATCTCTTTCTTAATCAAACCCTAATTAATGATTCTGCAGAGCTTTTAAATATATATATATATATATTGCCGGCCTTTTAATTTTGATTATTTCAACGGACTGTAATCAGCGAACTTCCCATCATCGGTTCATTTATATTTGCTTAGCAAGCCGAACACGAGCTGTTCACTAACAAAAAATAGTTTTGACAACCCTAATCACGTAGCCATAAGATATTAAGGATTGGTGCAAGATTTAAAACATCATTTGAATTTAATTTAATAATTTATATCTATTTTCTTAATTAATATTTTTAATTGATTATAAATCATTATAGCCTTGTAGTCATTTAAATTTTTTAAAAACACTATTCATCAAATATATATATATATATATATATATATATATATATATACAATTAGTGGTATTTTGAGCCAAAACGAGTCGAACACGAACGAACAAATATTGTTCGTGTTCAGCTCGTTAGCTTAGCGAACGAGCCAAACACGAGCTTCTTAACGAGTCAAACACGAGCTATTCACGAACAACGAGCCTTTTTGACAGCCCTACCCATCAATAATGCTGATGATGTTGCCAGGAATTAACATGAGCAGCCTTGCCAGATAATTGAACTTTGATGTACAGCATTCAAACTAACATTATTTGATTTGTCTGTTTCATGATTAGAAGTTTCCGAGAAATGAAAATGTTGACTTTTCATTTAATTTATAATTGTATCAATCTTATTTAATTGTAGATCTTTGGAAGCATACTTTGCAAGAATTTCTTAAATGTTTCTCTAGAATGCCCTCCTCTTCCTGCTCAATATGCTTCTACTTGCATTTATTGTCTTCTTATTCAATGTTGCTGATCATCTTCTGAAAATTTATGGAATTTAACTTCATTCTGTTCAGATTAAAGTCTAAAGGCGTGCCGTTTGTGGAGCTGGCTGCTCAGGAGCTTGGGTGTAAATTTCTGAAATTATTAGATCTGTTGGTAAAATGCACTAAGTGGCAACCGAATCTCCTTCATCACCACCATAGATCTATAAGTTTTTTTTGTTTTTTTGGTTATTTCTTCCCATCTTATTTTATATAGAAAAGTTATAAATTAACCGTCTACTGAAACGCTGCCCGCAGGTCGACCGCGGGAATCAACCCACGGCTTGCGTTTAGTGTAAAAATGGAGCCACTTTTCGGATAAACAGACAAAATGCGTGATCCAAACAGTACCTCAGCGTTTTCAGAAACGCACCCGCTCTTATAAGCTGCCCGAAAAGGGCCCTTAGTCATAGTAAAAATTATAAATATGTAATAATGCTCTTATGCATGCATTAGAGCTACATACATACATATGTATGTGTTATTCTTTTTAGTTTGTATGGCAGTTTGCATTACTTTCTCTACGGAAAGAACTTCTACTTCATAAAGCACGGTTCACATTAATCGTAAATGAAACGAAAAGACCAATTATTACCTTGCCGATAGTGAAGTAAAGTGACCTAATAAAAAATGCTAAGCAGTTGCTAAATTTTACATATTTTAATGACATGTATATATCATGTACATGAATGAAAAACAGGGGTGCATGTCTAATGTCTACTCTTGGAAGAACGAAGAACAATTGTGTGTGATGTATATATATGCAGAGGACGATCCAGATGCGACTAAAAAAGAAAATTTTCACACTCATTTTAACTCTTGGAAGAAATATTGTGTGCGATACACGTATATGCGGACGACAGTCCAAATGCGCCTAAAAAGAAAACTTCATACTATTTTTATTCTTAGAAGAAATGTTACTTGCGGTGCACATACACATATATATACATCTGGGCTCTATATATATATATGTGCACCGCACGTATATAATGGTCATTTAAACTAATTTGATAAATTTATTTCGATCATATTGATGACAGAATCATTTTTTCTGTTCTAAAATGGCTGTTATTATCTGCAACATTACTATACAACAAAACAAATGAACATATCCATTTTTTACCATGCACTCCATTATGTAATACTATGTTGAATCAGCTTATTATAAGAGCCTAAATGGGAACAAGTTGACACTTTGCAAAGTGGTACGAGGAAAAGGTCGCTTGTCATAGTCACAAGGTTCTATTTTTATATTAAATGTGCTTGAATTCACCAAAGTGGTAGATATTCCAAGGTTTACAGAAGCCCAATCACTCGATATAATTGATATGTCAGATGGACAAGAAATAGTTTTAAATATGTCATTTAAATTTATAGTTTTAGAGATATGTTTACTTCCAATGAACCACATAGATCTGTTACGTAAGTTTTTGCAGACACATATCTTAATTGTTGCAATTTTTTATTGCGTGTTAGAAGAATAATGAAATGACAATAACGTGCATGGTTATGGTTTTGGCATTTTCCAATGATGTTTCTGCTACGGCAGAGTTTTTTTTCACGAGTACCCTTTTGTTTGGGGCAGCTGCAGTTTAATGAATAATTTGCTGCTAAGTTAGGTGCAGTGACTGTTACAAATTTTTATTTTTTTTGAAAAAATCGGACCGTTGCCAAAAAGCAGCCACCGCAGCTACATAGGTGCGGTGTGAAAACGTTGTTTTCAGCGTTTTCAGAACGCAGTTTACCCAAACAGTTTAGATGCTTTTTCAAAACGCCACCACACCAAATAAAGCTGTCGCACGTGTACAGTTTTATGTAGTGAAAACGTGAAAGGTCAAATCTTCTAGTAAGTTTAAAATATTTTATAATTACACTTTGTTGTATAGTATTTGTAATATATATAATTCTAAATCATCATGGTTGATGCTGACTTGATATGGTATTCAGAACGCTATTTCCTTTGAAAAAAAAAAAATGTTTAAATAATAACATAAATTATTCCATGTCAAATAGATGGAGAAAAAATTTGAGTTTCTGCACATGAATTTTTAATTTACTTGTTCAAAATTGACATTCAAGACCTGCACAAGCGACAAATTAACCACTACATTACCAAAAATATCTGCATAAAATTCTTATGGTTGCAATATTAAAGGAATATTATAAATCAGCAACAAATAATAAAAAAAAAATCGAACCTAATTAGCTTCTGTTCAACAAATTATTTTTAATCAGCTTATCAACAGATTATTCAATAAGCTACAACTGCCCCCAAACAGACCTTAAATGGCGAAGATCTGCACTTTTTTTATAAGAGTTTCCAGCTATAAAGAGCTACTCCTATAAAAAAACCCTAAAATTTAAACCCTAAATCTTGCACAACATATAACATATTGTGTTACGCCACTTTCTGATGCTCCTCAAATGTCTTTCCTTATAGCTCATTAGTTATTATAACATCATCTTCATTACTATGATGATGAAATGGTACTCCACAATACTCTTCTAACATACACAACAAACTATTTGGAAAAATATATCAATTTTATCGATATAAGTAGCATTGTTTGAAAATATATATGCAAAAGGTTTATAGACAGACCTTAAACAAATCTATAACCTTACATAAAAAAAGGTGTTTGTTCCAAGGTCTTGTTATAAACCTCTCTTGCTTTCTCCAAACATGTTTCCTTCTCCCCAATCAAGCATATTGAAAGGATCCACTGCCTTATTGTTGTTGTTGTTATTCCTCTCCTCATCTAATTTATATCCCATGAATCCCTTAGGGAAGATAAGGTTCATTGGATCAGGATCAAGCTCCTCCAAGTCTGCAAAAAAGTTGTCGGGCTGATTCAAATTTGACATCATGTGTTCATTGAAGCTCTCATCGAACACACTATTGAAATCATGGTGATCTTGGTGGTCAATCAATGTTTTTTCCATTTCATCGTGTGCTTCTTCTTTTACTTGTAATGGTGCGTTTGAGCTCGAACACTCTTTGGGTTCTTCCTTGATGGTTGTATATTGCTTATGGTTGTTGTGATGAGGAGAGTTTTTGGTGGTTGAAGAAGAATTATTGGTTTTTGAAGGCTGAGATCTTGTCGATCCAGCTAGAGCATTTCTTTGAGTTGGCCATGGATGGTTGTGCTCTGAGGTGTAGGTGATGACCAACATGTTTGGATCTGTTCGGCTTCTTTCCACTTGTTTCCTCGCCGAGCATCCTTTTGAGCTACTACATCTATAATACCCTCTGAAAAAATATTGCGAATAAGAATCAAAATAAATTAGCATATAGCTTTGATGTGTCATCAAGAAATTTTTATCATCAGACACAAATCTTTATATATTTTGAGCAAGAAAAATTTCATATTTAAATTCAAGATCAAGCCCAAACTTTAATAAGGTATAGTCAAATTAGTGACTTAACAAGATGAATCTAATGATGCTAAAAATAGTCTAATATGAGTTCAAATAAGCCTAAATGTAATAGTTATTAAGGTATTGTCAAAAATTTTAGTGCATCAATTAAAATGTTAAATAATAATTAAATTTGACATGCTTCTAATCAAATTGAGTGGCTCGATTTGTAGATGATGACCAGTATGTTCGGATCTGTTTGCTTTCTTTCCACTTCTTTCTTAGTGAGTGTCCTTTTGAGCTACTACATCTGTAATACCCTCTGAAATAATATTGCAAATGAGTATCGAAATAAATAAGCATATAGATTTGATATATCATCAAAAAAAAATTTATCATCAGACATAAATCTCGATTCATCTTAAGCAAGAAAAATTTTACATTTAAATTCAAAAACATTCCCCAACTTCAATAAGTTATATTCAAATTGAGCGAATTGACAAGATGAACCTAATGATGTTAAAAGTGGTCCAATCTAAGTTCAAATAAGCCTAAATTTTGCATTATTTAAGGCATTGCCAAAGATTTTTGGTGCATCAATTAGCAGGTTAAACAAAAATAAAATTGGCATTCTTATAATCAAATCAAACGGCTCTACAAGAAGAATTCAATGAATCAAAGATCATTTAATTCTGAGATTATTAAGAAACTTAATTATTAAAAAAAATATCCTGTGATCAAAATAATAGAGACGATCCGATATAGTATTTCGAGATACTAATTAAATTTATCAAAACATCTCTCTAAAAAAAATATGAATAGAATCTCATTCTTCACTTGAGAGGATGAAAAAAGAGAAGAAAATACTGAGCTGACAACTGAAGCATTCTTTTGAAGAGAAGCGGGTATAAGACAACCAGTTGTTATCTGCCACCACCAACAATTTATTGAGCCTGCTACGACAGTTATATCCATCAATTAAAGTTCATGTAGCCAACTACGATCGTTATAGCCACCGACTAAATTTTTTTAAGCTCAATTACGAATATTATAATAAAATTATTATCATAAAACAATGATTGTCAGTTTTTTGTAATCACATTGTACTTTCAAATTTCTAGTAGATTATTTTGACAGGACCAGACGTCATGATTTTTTTCCCTTTTCAGACAGGGTTTTACAAGTAAAAAATATGAGTGTCTCTAACAACTTTATCGCTGTGCTCTTAAAAGTTTTACTAAGTAAATAAACGAGTTCTTTGTTGCTAAGAATTTTGTACTACTCAAGCTTACTTAATTAGTTTTTCATTTGATTCTTTTTTTTTTTAATTTCAAAGTTTTCAGCCTTCTTTATTAATCATTTGATTTTATTTCAACAATACATGAAACTCAATGAGCATTACATCAAACATTGTTTAACTATGAAAAATGATCTTTACCCTCGCTCAATCTAACACTCACATCATCTTTCTCTAGGTTGTATGACAGAGGCAGCTTGTAGAATCTGCTTAATTTCATGGCTTAATACCACTAATTTTACTCTTAAATTGCCATTAAATAAAAGAGAAGAAACAAAAACTCATTGGCTAGGAATATTCGTGGACTGGATGGTGTCTATCAACATGTTTTAAGCCGACCATATCCTCTTAACTTGCGCTCTCATTATACTAAACATGCATTATAAAAATTTTATTGAAATAATAGTAGTTATCATCAACATTATTAAGGCTTATCATACTCAGATAGTAAGCGAGAAGCCTTCTTTTTTAATTAAATTTTTATTATGTTTAAAATTCCTAACAATTGCAGCATGATAATTAGTTTATTGGCAACATGTAGCCCTACATGCGAATATAAGAAACATCAGTTCTAACTAAATATGTACAAACTTTTGGGGCCTACCAAACACTTCAGCCTTCTGTTTATCTATAAAAAAAAAATGGTGTTCGTTAGGTTTAGCAAAGGCTACTTAAAGATTTTCACAAACCATGCATTTGAGTTCCGTGTTCTAAGCAGAAGATTGGCAGCGGAATTTACTCAGTAGATCTTAATTAAAAAAACGAAGCTTTTGTTGGCCAAGACCTCCTGAATGTGAACCACGTAAATTTGTATGTTCCGCTATGCCTTCTATTTTCATTTTACGAATTTTCTCGATCTGCTTTTCGCTTTCCTCGTCGGTCGTTCTATATACCACAACACTTCGTGCTATACTTCAAAGTATCATTAATTAGTTAATATCTTCAACACTAGAGAGAGAGAAAGAGAGAGAGCATATAGTTGATCGATAATTAAAGTTGGGAAGAGAGAGAGAGAGAGAGAGAGAGATGTTCCCTCTTCATTAGATTCCATCTCTATTCTTATCTAATAAACTTCAGCAGTCATGTGCCTCCACCCTAATTATATGGCATCCTAATCATATAAACTATACATAGAGTCGAAGAAACTAATAAAAATTAAATTTTTTCAGTTCTCTCGGCAAGAAAGATATGAGCTGCCAAAAAAAAAAAGGTATTTGATGAAAAAAAATGAATGATTACCTAGGGTATGGAGATCCTTTGATTGGTTTCTGTCCATATTTCCTCCAAGCCCATAGATCAGAAGGAANACAAAACGAGTCGAACACGAACGAATAAATATTGTTCGTATTGTTCGTGTTCAGCTAGTTAGTTTAGCGAACGAGCTAAACATGAGCTTCTTAACGAGCCAAACATGACCTGTTCACGGACAACGTGCCTTTTTGACAGCCCTACCCATCAATAATGCTGATGATGTTGCCAGGAATTAACATGAGCAGCCTTGCCAGATAATTGAACTTTGATGTACAGCATTCAAACTAACATTATTTGATTTGTCTGTTTCATGATTAGAAGTTTCCGAGAAATGAAAATGTTGACTTTTCATTAAATTTATAATTGTATCAATCTTATTTAATTGTAGATATTTGGAACTATCCTTTGCAAGGATTTCTTAAATGTTTCTCTAGAATGCCCTCCTCTTCCTGCTCAATATGCTTCTACTTGCATTTATTGTCTTCTTATTCAATGTTGCTGATCATCTTCTGAAAATTTATGGAATTTAACTTCATTCTGTTAAGATTGAAGTCTAAAGTCGTGCCGTCTGTGGAGCTGGCTGCTCAGGAGCTTGCTGTGAATTTCTGAAATTATTAGATCTGTTGGTAAAATGCACTACCTGCCAACTGAATCTCCTTCATCACCACCATAGATCTATAAGGTTTTTTTTTTTTTTGGTTATTTCTTCCCATCTTATTTTATATAGAAAAGTTATAAATTAACTGTCTTATGTGCGTTTGGGGCAGCTTGTGTGTTTCAGGATAATCAGTTTATATTGAAACGCTGCCCGCGGGAATCAGCCACGGTCTGCGTTTAGTGTAAAAATGAANTGCGGGAATCAGCCACGGTCTGCGTTTAGTGTAAAAATGAAACCGTTTTTTCGGATAAACAGACAAAACGCGTGATCCAAACGGTACCTCAGCGTTTTTAGAAACACACCCGCACTTATAAGCTGTCCCAAATAGGTACTAAGTAATAATAAAAATTATAAATATGTAATAATGCTCTCATGCATGCAATAGAGCTACATACATACATATGTATGTGTCATTCTTATTAGTTTGTAAGGCAGCACTTGCATTACTTTCTCTACGGAAAGAACTTCTACTTCATAAAGCACGGTTCACATTAATCATCAATGAAACGAAATGACCAATTATTACTTTGCCGATAGTGAAGTAAAGTGACCTAATAAAAATTGCCAAGCTGTTGCTAAATTTTACATATTTTAATGACATGTATATATTATGTACATGAATGAAAAACAGGGGTGCATGTCTAATGTCTTCTCTTGGAAGAACGAAGAACAATTGTGTGTGATGCATGTATATGCGGAGGACGATCCAGATGCGACTAAAAAAGAAAATTTTCATACTCATTTTAACTCTTGGAAGTAGCGGTGTGAACGAGCCGGCTCGTTTATATTTCAAGTTCAAAAAGTGTGTTCGTGTTCGGCTCGTTAAGCAAACGAGTCGAACACGAGCTGTTCACGAACAAAGAGTCCTTTTAACAACTCTAATCATGTAGCCANCATCAAACGAAATTAACGAGCCGAACATGAGCTTCTCAACGAGCCGAACCCGAGCTGTTCGCGAACAACGAGCCGTTTTGACAGCCGTACTTGGAAGAAATATTGTGTGTGATACACGTATATGCGGACGACAGTCCAAATGCGCCTAAGAAGAAAACTTCATACACGTTTTATTCTTAGAAGAAAAGTTACTTGCGGTGCACATACACATATATACATCTGGGCTCTACATATATATGTGCACCGTACGTATATAATGGTCATTTAAACTAATTTGATAAATTTATTTCAATCATATTGATGATATAATCATTTTTTCTGTTCTAAAATGGCTGTTATTATCTGCAACATTACTGTACAACAAAAAAAATGAACATATCCATTTTTTAACCATGCACTCCATCATGTAATACTATGTTGAATCAGCTTATTATAAGAGCCTAAATGGGAACAAGTTGACACTTTGCAAAGTGGTACGAGGAAAAGCTCGCTTATCATAGTACTTGAATTCACCAAAGTGGTAAATATTCCAAGGTTTACAAAAGCCCAATCACTGGATATAATTGATATGTCAGATAGATAAGAAATAGTTTTAAATATGTCATTTAAATTTATAGTTTTAGAGATATATTTACTTCCAATGAATCACATAGATCTGTTACGTAAGTTTTTGCAGACACCTATCTTAATTATTGCAATTTTTTTATTGCTTGTTGGAAGAACAATGAAATGACAATAACGTGCATGGTTATGGTTTTAGCATTTTCCAATCATTTTTCTGCGAAATTTTTACGATAAATATCGGTTGAGTTTTTTTTTTCGCCAGTACCGTTTTGTTTGGGGCAGCTGCAGCTTATTGAATAATCTGCTGATAAGCTGGGTGCAGTGACTATTACAAATTTTTATTTTTTTTGAAAAAATAAGACCCTTGAAAGAATGTGCGGCGTCAGCGTTTTCAAAATGCAGTTTGCCCAAACAGTTTAGATTCGTTTTCAAAACGTCACCGCACCAAATAAATCCGTTGCAAGTTCGCAGTTTTATGTAGTGAAAGAGTGAAAGGTCAAGTCTTCTAGTATGTTTAAAATATTTTATAATTACACTTTGTTGTATAGTATTTGTAATATATATAATTCTAAATCATCATGGTTAAGATGCTGGCTTGATATCGTATTCAGAACGCTATTTCCTTTGAAAAAAAAATGTTTAAATAATTACATTAATTATTCCATGTCAAATAGATGGAGGAAAAATTTGAGTTTATGCACATGAATTTTTAATTTACTTGTTCAAAATTGACATTCAAGACCTGCACAAGCGACAAATTAACCACTACATTACCAAAAATATCTGCATAAAATTCTTATGGTTGCAATATTAAAGCAATATTATAAAGCAGCAACAAATAATAAAAAAAAAACGAACCTAATTAGCTTCTGTTCAGCAGATTATTCTTAATCAGCTTATCAGCAGATCATTCAATAAGCTACAACTGCCCCCAAACAGACCTTAAATGATGAAGATCTGCACTTTTTTTTTATAAGAGTTTCCAGCTATAAAGAGCTACTCTTATAAAAAAAACCCTAAATCCTGTACAACATATAACATATCGTGTTACGCCACTTTCTGATGCTCCTCAGATGTCTTTCCTTATAGCTCATTAATTATTATAACATCATCTTCATTACTATGNTGTGAAGATCTGCACTTTTTTTTATAAGAGTTTCCAGCTATAAAGAGCTACTCCTATAAAAAAAACCCTAAATCTTGTACAACATATAACATATCGTGTTACGTCACTTTCTGATGCTCCTCAGATGTCTTTCCTTATAGCTCATTAATTATTATAACATCATCTTCATTACTATGATGATGAAATGGTACTCCACAATACTCTTCTAACATACACAACAAACTATTTGGAAAAATATATCAATTTTATCGATATAAGTAGCATTGTTTGAAAATATATATGCAAAAGGTTTATAGACAGACCTTAAACAAATCTATAACCTTACATAAAAAAAGGTGTTTGTTCCAAGGTCTTGTTATAAACCTCTCTTGCTTTCTCCAAACATGTTTCCTTCTCCCCAATCAAGCATATTGAAAGGATCCACTGCCTTATTGTTGTTGTTGTTATTCCTCTCCTCATCTAATTTATATCCCATGAATCCCTTGGGGAAGATAAGGTTCATTGGATCAGGATCAAGCTCCTCCAAGTCTGCGAAAAAGTTGTCGGGCTGATTCAAATTTGACATCATGTGTTCATTGAAGCTCTCATCGAACACGCTGTTGAAATCATGGCGATCTTGGTGGTCAATCAATGTTTTTTCCATTTCATCGCGTGCTTCTTCTTTCACTTGTAATGGTGCGTTTGAGCTCGAACACTCTTTGGGTTCTTCCTTGATGGTTGTATATTGCTTGTGGTTGTTGTGATGAGGAGAGTTTTTGGAGGTTGAAGAAGAATTATTGGTTTTTGAAGGCTGAGATCTTGTGGATCCAGCTAGAGCATTTCTTTGAGTTGGCCATGGATGGTTGTGCTCTGAGGTGTAGGTGATGACCAACATGTTTGGATCTGTTCGGCTTCTTTCCACTTGTTTCCTCGCCGAGCATCCTTTTGAGCTACTACATCTGTAATACCCTCTGAAAAAATATTGCGAATAAGAATCAAAATAAATTAGCATGTAGCTTTGATGTGCCATCAAGAAATTTTTATGATCAGATAGAAATCTTTATATATTTTGAGCAAGAAAAGTTTTATATTTAAATTCAAGATCAAGCCCCAACTTTAATAAGGTATAGTCAAATTAGCGACTTAACAAGATGAATCTNTCATCAAGAAATTTTTATCATCAAACACAAATTTTTATATATTTTGAGCAAGAAAAATTTCATATTTAAATTCAAGATCAAGCCCCAACTTTAATAAGGTATAGTCAAATTAGCGACTTAACAAGATGAATCTAATGATGCTAAAAATAGTCCAACATGAGTTCAAATAAGCCTAAATCTAATAGTTATTAAGGTATTGTAAAAAATTTTAGTACATCAATTAGAATGTTAAATAATATTAAAATTTGACATGCTTCTAAACAAATTGAGTGGCTCGATTTGTAGGTGATGACCAGTATGTTTGGATCTGTTTGATTTATTTCCACTTCTTTCTTAGTGAGTATCTTTTTGAGCTACCACATCTGTAATACCCTCTGAAATAATATTGCAAATGAGTATCGGAATAAATAAGCATATAGATTTGATATATCATCAAAAAAAAAATTATTATCAGACATAAATCTCGATTCATCTTGAGCAAGAAAAATTTTACATTTAAATTCAAAATCATTCCCCAACTCCAATAAGTTATATTCAAATTGAGCGAATTGACAAGATGAACCTAATGATGCTAAAAGTAGTCCAATCTAAGTTCAAATAAGCCAAAATTTAGCATTACTTAAGGCATTGCCAAAGATTTTTGGTGCATCAATTAGCAGGTTAAACAAAAATAAAATTGGCATTCTTATAATCAAATCAAGCGGTTCGACAAGAAGAATTCAATGAATCAAAGATCATTTAATTATGAGATTATTAAGAAACTTAATTATTAAAAAAAATATCCTATGATCAAAAGAATAGAGACGATCCGATATAGTATTTCGAGATACAAATTAAATTTATCAAAACATCTCTCTAAAAAAAATACGAATAGAATCTCATTCTTCACTTGAGAGGATGAAGAAAGAGAAGAAAATAGTGAACTGACAACTGAAGCATTCTTTTGAAGAGAAGCGGGTATTTAACAACCAGTTTTTATCAACCACCACCAACAATTTATTGAGCCTGCTATCCATCAACTAAAGTTCATGTAGCCAACTACGATCGTTATAGCCATCGAATAATTTTTTTTTAGCTCAATTACGAATGTTATAATAAACTTATTATTATAAAGCAGTGATTGTCAGTTTTTGTAATCACATTGTACTTTCAAATTTCTAGTAAATTATTTTAGACAGGGTTTTACAAATAAAAAAATATTGCGTGTCTCTAACAACTTTATCGCTGTGCTCTTGANTGTG
The DNA here is from genome assembly GCA_002079205.1 of Phalaenopsis hybrid cultivar. Classification (NCBI taxonomy): domain Eukaryota; kingdom Viridiplantae; phylum Streptophyta; class Magnoliopsida; order Asparagales; family Orchidaceae; genus Phalaenopsis; species Phalaenopsis hybrid cultivar. The sequence continues at coordinate 79,329 of JXCR01145885.1, forward strand.
AGTTCAAATAAGCCTAAATCTAACAGTTATTAAGGTATTGTCAAAAATTTTAGTGCATCAATTAGAAGGTTAAATAATATTAAAATTTTGCATGCTTCTAATCAAATTGAGTAGCTCGATTTGTGGGTGATGACCAGTATGTTCGGATATGTTTGATTTCTTTCCACTTCTTTCTTAGTGAGTATCCTTTTGAGCTACTTTCTTAGTGAGTATCCTTTTGAGCTACTACATGTGTAATACCCTCTGAAATAATATTTCAAATGAGTATCGAAATAAATAAGCATATATATTTGATATATCATAAAAAAAAATTTATCATCAGACATAAATCTCGATTCATCTTGAGCAAGAAAAATTTTACATTTAAATTCAAAATCATTCCCCAACTTCAATAAGTTATATTCAAATTGAGCGAATTGACAATATGAACCTAATAATGATGCTAAAAGTGGTCCAATCTAAGTTCAAATAAGCCAAAATTTAGCATTATTTAAGGCATTGCCAAAGATTTTTGGTGCATCAATTAGTAGGTTAATAAAAAATAAAATTGGCATTTTTATAATCAAACCAAGCGGCTCGACAAGAAGAATTCAATGAATCAAAGATCATTTAATTCTGAGATTATTAAGAAACTTAATTATTAAAAAAAAATATCATGTGATCAAAAGAATAGAGTTGATCCGATATAGTATTTTGAGATACTAATTAAATTTATCAAAACATCTCTTTAAAAAAATTATGAATAGAATCTCATTCTTCACTTGAGAGGATGAAAAAAGAGAAGAAAATTATGAGCTGACAACTGAAGCATTCTTTTGAAGAGAAGCGGTTATATGACAACCAGTTGTTATCAGCCACCACCAACAATTTATTGAGCCTCCTATCCATCAACTAAAGTTCATGTAGCCAACTACAATCGTTATAGCCGTCGACTAAATTTTTTTTAGCTCAATTACGAATGTTATAATAAAATTATTATTATAAAGTAGTGATTGTTAGTTTTTGTAATCACATTGTACTTTCAAATTTCTAGTAGATTATTTTAGACAGGGTTTTACAAATAAAAAAATATTGCGTGTCTCTAACAACTTTATCGCTGTGCTCTTGAAAGTTTTACTAAGTAAATAAACGAATTCTTCGTTGCTAAGAATTTTGTAATACTCAAGCTTACTTAATTATCTCAAAAAGGACTATATTTTTTCATTTGATTCATTTTTCCTTAAAATTTCAAAGTTATCAGCCTTCTCAATTAATCATTTTATTTAATTTCAACAGTATATGAAACTCAATGAGCATTACATCAAACATGTCTAATTATCAAAAAATAATCTTTAAGCTCGCTCAATCTAACACACACATCATCTATCTCTAGGTTGCATGACAGAGGCAGCTTGTACAATCTGCTTAATTTCATGGCTTAATATCACTAGTTTGACTCTTAAATTATCATTAAATAAAAGAGAAGAAACAAAGATTCATTGGCTAGGAATATTCGTGGACTGGATGGTATCTATCAACATGTTTGTAGCCGTCCATGTCCTCTTAAATTGCGCTCTCATTATACTTAACATGCATTATAAAAATCATGTTGAAATAATAATAGTTATCATCTACATTATTAAGGCTTATCATACAAGAATAGTAAGCGAGAGGTACTATGTTTAAAATTCCTAACAATTGCAGCATGATGGCTAGTTTATTGACAACATGTAGCCCTACATGCGAATATAAGAAACATCAGTTCTAACTAAATATGTATAAAAGTTTGGGGCCTACCAAACACTTCAGCCTTCTGTTTATCTATGAAAAAAATGGTGTTCGTTAGGTTTGGCAAAGGCTACTTAAGATCTTCACAAACCATGCATTTGAGTTCCGTGTTCTAAACAGAAGATTGGCAGCCGAATTTACTCAGTAAATCTCAATTAAAAAAACGAAGCTTTTGTTAGCCAAAACCTCCTTCGTGTTGTGAATGTGAACCGTGTAAATTTGTATGTTCCGCTGTGCCTTTTGTTTTCATTTTATGAATTTTCTCGATCTCAGTAAATCTTAATTAAAAAACGATACTTTTGTTAGCCAAAACTTCCTTCGTGTTTTGAATGCGAACCACGTAAATTTGTATGTTCCGCAATGCCTTCTATTTTTATTTTACGAATTTTTTCGATATATTTTTCGCTTTCTTCGTCGATCGTTCTATATACTGCAACACTTCATGCGATACTTCAAAGTCTCATTAATTGGTTAATATCTTCAACGCTAGAGGGAGAGAAAGAAAGAGAGAGAGAGCATATAGTTGATGGATAATTAAAGTTGGGAAGAGAGAGAGAAAGAGAGAGAGAGAGAGAGAGAGAGAGAGAGAGAGATGTTCCCCTCTTCATTAGATTCCATCTCTATTCTTATCTAATAAACTTCAGNGATCTTTACGCTCGCTCAATCTAACACACACATCATCTATCTCTAGGTTGTATGACAGAGGCAGCTTGTAGAATCTGCTTAATTTCATGGCTTAATATCACTAGTTTTACTCTTAAATTATCATTAAATAAAAGAGAAGAAACAAAGATTCATTGGCTTGGAATATTCGTGGACTGGATGGTATCTATCAACATGTTTGTAGCCGTCCATGTCCTCTTAAATTGCGCTCTCATTATACTTAACATGCATTATAAAAATCATGTTGAAATAATAATAGTTATCATCTACATTATTAAGGCTTATCATACTGGAATAGTAAGCAAGAGGTATTATGTTTAAAATTCCTAACAATTGCAGCATGATAGTTAGTTTATTGACAACATGTAGCCCTACATGCGAATATATGAAACATCAGTTCTAACTAAATATGTATAAAAGTTTGGGGCCTACCAAACACTTCAGCTTTCTGTTTATGTATAAAAAAAATGGTGTTCGTTAGGTTTAGCAAGGGCTACTTGAGATTTTCACAAACCATGCATTTGAGTTCCGTGTTCTAAGCAGAAGATTGGCAGCCGAATTTCCTCAGTAAATCTCAATTAAAAAAACGAAGCTTTTGTTAGCCAAAACCTCCTTCGTGTTGTGAACGTGAACCGCGTAAATTTGTATGTTCCGCTATGCCTTCTATTTTCATTTTATGAATTTTCTCGATCTCAGTAAATCTTAATTAAAAAACGATACTTTTGTTAGCCAAAACATCCTTCGTGTTTTGAATGTGAATCACGTAAATTTGTATGTTCTGCAATGCCTTCTATTTTCATTTTACGAATTTTCTCGATATATTTTTCGCTTTTCTCGTCGGTCGTTCTATATACTGCAACAGTTCATGAGATACTTCAAAGTCTCATTAATTAGTTAATATCTTCAACACTAGAGGGAGAGAAAGAAAGAGAGAGAGAGAGCATATAGTTGATCGATAATTAAAGTTGGGAAGAGAGAGAAAGAGAGAGAGAGAGAGAGAGATGTTCCCCTCTTCATTAGATTCCATCTCTATTCTTATCTAATAAACTTCAGCAGTCATGTGCCTCCACCCTAATTATAGGGGATCCTAATCATACAAACTAAACATAGAGTGGAAGAAACTAATAAAAATAAAATTTTTCAGTTCTCTATATGAGCTGCCAAAAAAAAAAAAGTATTTGATGAAAAAAGATGAATAATTACCTAGGGTATGGAGATCCTTTGATTGGTTTCTNCGAAGAAACTAATAAAAATAAAATTTTTCAGTTCTCTATATGCGCTGCCAAAAAAAAAAAAAAGTATTTGATGAAAAAAGATGAATAATTACCTAGGGTATGGAGATCCTTTGATTGGTTTCTGTCCATATTTCCTCCAAGCCCATAGATCAGAAGGAACAACCTCTCCACTTGGCCTACCACTTGCAGCTGCTGGAGCTGGGATGCAAACCACCTTCTTTGCTTGACTTTTCCTGCAATTACATTTCAACTCAGCAAATTTTTATTCCCAACCCCCCCAAACAAACAAAAAATTATAAAGATCCCCAAAATTTTCATATTTCTACTATGAATGGTTGCAGATCTTGTATATGAATAGAAGTTCAGCAAAAGTTGCCTTCTTTCCTAATCTCTGTATCAGCTATAATTTGTGACCCATATATGAACATAAGTAATAGTTTTTCATCACATGATAAGCTCCATCAAAATCATAATTTCACCACATACTTTCTACTTTCTAACCAAATCACATCAATCCATACTTCAAACAAATTCAATTCCAGCATATTGAGTTACTAAAAAAAAAGGATTTCATACCATACAGTGCAAATCCTACCAAATTAAGATAAGACTAATAACAAAATAGCTACTTGGTTTGTCCCACCTTCTCTTAGTCCCTGCANCAAGAAATTATAAAGATCCCCGAATTTTTCATATTTCTACCATGAATGGTTGCAGATCTTGTATGTGAATAGAAGTTCAGCAAAAGTTGCCTTTTTTACTAATCTCTGTATCAGCTATAATTTGTGACCCATATATGAAAATAAGTAATAGTTTTTCATCACATGATAAGCTCCATCAAAATCAACTTCCAAAGTAATTTCACCACATACTTTCTACTTTCTAACCAAATCACTTCAATCCATACTTCAAACGTTTCAATTCAAATAAAAAGCAAAATCAGAAATTCAATTCCATCCTATTGAGTTACTCAAAAAATAGGATTTCATACCATACAGTGCAAATCCTACCAAATTAAGATAAAACTAATAACAAAATAGCTACTTGCTTTGTCCCACCTTCTCTTAGTCCCTGCAGCCATTAATCTCGTCGATGAGATCTCCGCCGCACCACCACCACCTCCACCGGCCGATAAAACTGACGGCGCTCCGATCACCGGCGGCCCCTTTCCTTTCCCCAGAGAAATTTGAGGCATCCTTGAGAACAAACTTCCACTTGCACTGTTCTCTGACGAATCGAAGAAGCTCGTTTCATGGAGTAGTGGGCCGGCTCCAAGTACTCTGTCATCTAACCGCGGGAATTCGGGAGCTTGCTCGTGCAGAAACTGCCAGCGGTTAGCGGCGGCGGATGAATCGTTGGTTGGATGTGTTGGGTTCATGAGGCTGTGGCTTCGGATGATGTCAGTGAGGTCTCCTTGGCTGTTCTCCATCCTTTGGTAGAAGTAGTCGCACATGATCTTGCTTAATCAGTACTG